>OY740778.1:39542836-39643869 GCA_963513935.1 Aphrophora alni
TTTTTGGTTTTTTTGAAAGACGATGATGACTGAGACATTTTTAACCATCAAACAACAAAGAAGTATATCATAGTGGTTTCTGGTCTATCGTACCATCAAAGTAAAATTTCAATCCATATCTGACAAACTGTGTTTTTTTAATATCAGTGACAACTGCGATTGTGACAAAAAGCACCCGTGACTTACACCTGAGACTTGTCACAATGTATGACAGCTGTTCCAGAGGTTGTACTAGTTACAAGTGGTGAATGGTTATTACGAAAGTTTATGTTTTATTCAGACCTTTACCTCAACCGTACTAATTGTGGACGTTATACAGGGTATCTAAAAAATAACGGCGTTATATTTTTTGAACCATTGGATATTAAGCAATAAAACCTAACATATCAATTCCATATAAAATCTACTTTTTGAAGCAACTATCAATTTTTCATCACCTTAAGGGGACGGCCTGCAGGGAGCCAGAAGAAAAATCTTAAATGAGACCATAGTTCGAGTTTTATATCATATTAAAACTCTCTGTTAGGAGAATACAATGTCACAAATCGGACCTAAAAAGGTTCACCCTATACAAAATGGTTTAGGTTTTAAAGTTAGAATGTTAGGCTTGTTTAAAAAATCTTAAAATTAAAAACTAAGAGAGAATAGTTTATTCGTTCAATCCCGTACACACACATCAAAGACATTAAAAGCAGTATAGGTTAAATTGAAAGCAACGTAACCAGTATAAGTTTAATAAAAATAAAGAGCTTTAAAATTAATTTGTGAAACTTAAATAATATTTTTTCCAACAGTCTTTTTATTTAGCTTCTTGGATTGTTTAACATAATATAATAATATTGTAGTGTTTCACAATCCTTTTTTATTTAATTATCGTACGAGTTTCGGCACTTCGTGGAGCCATCTTCAAAGTTATCACGAATCCATCTTTTTTAGACGTCTTCAGACGCTTCAAATTCGTATACACTTTACAATCACACGTTTAACAAACCTAATTAAACATATAAATACAAAAAACATTACATGTTTATCTGTTGTAATATTGAGACCTCTAAAAAAGACAGATTAATGATAACTCTGAAGATGGCGCCAACAAGTGTCGAAACGCGTTAGATAATTAAACGAAAAAGGATTGTGACGGTACAAGAAGTAGAAATACTACAACATTATTGTTGTAACAATAATTAAAAATGTTTAAAAAACGATGTGCTTTCAAAATGTGTATTATGTTTGGCTATAAAATAGATTAATACATAAAACCTATTCCAAAAGCTGTATTTTTAATATATATTGAAAATGCTGTTTATGTCTTGCGAACTGAAAAGAATCAAAGAACAATGTAAATAACGTGCCCTTTCAGTCCCATTTTTGTTTAATGATGTTGCATATTATTTTTTGATTCCTGATAGAAAAGCTAAATGACTCTGACAATATTTAGTCCTGATCACTAAGGTTCTATATTGTAAAAATGGGATGGGTTACATGTGACTCACTGAGATTTATTGCTAATAACTTGTACCGTCAATAACGAACGTACATCATTTAAAGAATGAATTCTTAAATCTAGATAGGTATTATCATAATTTTCTATATTTCCTTTTTTTTTAAATCTCGTAGGAGAGGTGGAAAATCTTCAGAAGACAAAAAGAGAGATCCGATCTTCCCAATAGCAATGACTACATAAATACTATAAGACACGACATAGGATAGGGAAATAGTCTACGCTTTACGGGTGCTGTTCGTCACAAGTTTGACACACAGCTATCAGAAAGCGCTAGCAGCAGGTGCTTGACTGTACGCATCCCACTTGGTTGAGACTGTACAACTGTTGACCTCTCTCTCACAAACCTTCTCACTTACTTCCGTCAGCATAGTCAGTGTTGTCAGTTCGTGCGCTGAGATAAGCGATTCTCGACCTTCCCTCGCATCTCTGGTCCCATATGTGGCATCAGTGCGTTTTCTCTTAACCGCCGAAAAGATATAATGGAAAAGAACTAATAATTGACTTTATAAAGCCGCTGCGATCGGCAAGCGCCATCAGTTCAGGTGATATGTTAGAGAAACACGAATGTTCTGCTCTAGTCTCAACTTTAAACATGGTGGATGTAAACTTGTTCTCTTTCTAGTTTCACTTAAAAAAAAAAAAAGTGTAACTTAAATATTCATTAATCAATAATGTAATAAAAAAAAAAAAAAAACACAAATGATAGTGAGAACGTAAGGTTCACAGAACATCCTGACTTCGACGGCCATGTACGCTAAAACAACTTCCAAGTAAAGAAAATTTACTTACTCTCGGAGTATTTCACAAGTTTAAATCCGAGCAGCGGTTTGAAATGAGTTTTATTTAGTTTAAAATGTTGTTTAGTGTTAGTTTCGAACTATAAAACAATTCTAATTTAACTTAAAACTCTTAATTGTAAAACTTACCTTGTGTTCAAACTTGTATAAAACTGCGTCTTTTAACAAAGAAGTCTTTTAGAGGTCATTGTAGCTTGATTTCATTAATATAATATATTTAAAAAAAATCTTTTGAGATAATTGTGAATATGACATGCGAGTATCATACTTTGATGGAATTTTGAACTATTTTCATCAAAGTTCAGATGAACTATTTGAAATTTTGAAAAATCTGCAATAAACGAAAATTCATTTTTCTCCTTATATAAAACCTAAAATTATTGCGTTCTAAAACTCTCAAGTTTTTTCATTTAACTGTGTCTAAATAACACAAATTTATTATCATTTAGAAAAATAATAACAATTTCAAACAAGAAATTAACAATTAGTCATTTCTTTCTTATAAAGTGTGTAACTACACTGGCCCTAGAATTGGGATTTACCCATTGATAGACTATTATAGTATTCGATGGCTATGTAATTGTGATTGTAAATATTCTATGTGAGGTAATTGTGAATATAACATGCGAGTATCATACTTTGATGATAATATTATCATACTATGACAATAGTATCATACTATGTAATTGTAATATTCTACGTGAGGTAATTTGTGAATATGACATGCGAGTATCATACTGATGAAAATCTGAACGTATGAATTTGAGCTATTTAAAACTTATTTTAAACTTAAAACTATATTAAAACTGCATTAAACGAAAATTCACTTTTCTCCTTATATAAAACTTAAATTTATTACGTTCTAAAACTCTCAAGTCTTTCCATTTAACTGTGTCTAAATAACACAAATTTATTATAATTTAGAAAAATAATAACAATGTCAAACAAGAAATTAACAATTAGTTATTTCTTTCTTATAAAGTGTGTAACTACACTGGCCCTAGAATTGGGATTTACCAATTGATAGACTATTAGAGTATTCGAGGGCTAGAGATTTGTATTGTATTTTATTTGACCACCAATAAACAAGAAAAAAATTCCCGATGTACATATATATGTCTCAAATAAAAGTAAGCTAACACATGTGAGACACGTAATTTTCTACAGTCTCTATAGTAAATGTCACATCCTTCTGCTGTTTAATACCTGCAGTTGTGCACACCCTTTATAAATGAAATGGTATGACACAACTTGTACTATATAAGTTCATCTCTGGCAGTTGACAGATGAAACAACCTCTAGATGGTACCATTATTACAAGTATCGATCATTTACACCTAGCGGGATAATCTGATTTACCTAAAGCCATTAATTTAAAGTAAACGGCAACCTTAGATGAATTGATTGATCATTTCATTTCCCATTCTCTCTCTCTAGACAAAGTAAATTGAGGATTAAATAAAGCAATAAAGTTAGAGTTTCAAAATTATTTTTATAATATAAATGAGCTACCTCGATGTTCGTCTTAAAAAAGAAAAAATATTGTGTCTCTTGCATATTTTTTTGTAAAGTTAACGGTTAAGTTATTTAACTTTAAGCGGTCGCCATTTAAAAAATATAACAATAAGACGTCCTTGTTTTTGGTGAACTTATAAAACCTAACATAAAGAATGTTTGTACCTTAAATGAACCTAATATCTTATCTAAATACAAAATTATGTTTAACCACAGTTTTTCATTTTTTACAATGGATTAAGCTCTCCAAAATATCCGTATATTTTTACGAATCACCCTATATAAAGGAGAAAAAATATGACTTTAAGCGGAAGTATCAATCGTTTTAATGAGTTAAACAATTTTTAAATTTAAGTTTTTCTTTAAAATTTATCGTTACAGTGTTTAAAATTATCTAGACTCTATTACTGCTATTATTACCACAAAATTGACATGAAGTCATTTCCATAAAATTACAAAAACTCAAATAATAATCATGAGATCTTAATAAATTATGCACCGTTATTTATGAGATAAAATTTATTCTTGTAAATTTACGGATTTGAGATATTGAGATTTAGAAATTAAAAATGACCGCCATTTAGAAATGATAGAGAGTAAATCTTGAAATATACCAAAATGGGTATTAGGCCTATTATATGTAATAAATTTACCAAGATTGAAGTTGATATCTTCAGAGGTTCCTAAGATATAACGTATTAAGTAAAAAACACATACAGACAGATAGACGGAAAACTAAACGTTTTACTACATACCTTCATATGAACTTTTTTGTTTGAGGAATCATATCCCAAAGTCCTGAAAGGGTTTTTTTTTAACAACCTGTGTTCCACAGGAGAAAAAAAAACGACATTAAGCTGAAGTAGTTGATAAAAACCGTGCCTTAAATTAATTATTTTAAAGAATGTTAAATTTCACTTTTAAAAAAAATTTCCTTTGTACCTAT
The DNA here is from genome assembly GCA_963513935.1 of Aphrophora alni. Taxonomy (NCBI): domain Eukaryota; kingdom Metazoa; phylum Arthropoda; class Insecta; order Hemiptera; family Aphrophoridae; genus Aphrophora; species Aphrophora alni. The sequence goes on from OY740778.1 coordinate 39,547,599, forward strand.
CTAAAAGTATCTAGTCACCCTGTAATACCCCATCGTTTTGTTGTTTTATCCCTGTAATAATGAACTCCCCTTATAGATTGAACGAAATAATGTCACACTCTGTATTACAAATCCGTCTCTGGAAGTTGACAGATGTAACACCCTATAGATAGCGCCATTAATACAAGTATCGATCATTTACACCTAGCAGGCTAATCTGATTTACCTAAAGCCATTAATTTAAAGTAAACGTCAACCTTAGATGAATTGATTGATCCTCTATTTCCCCCTCTCTATAGAGAAGTTAAATTAATGGTATTTGTCCGTCATCTCTCTCACTCTAAATTAGCACGATGGCTTGGACTGTGACACGTTAAATCAGTTTGTGTGACAAAAGTTTGTATGTTTTTGCACAGTTTAATTAGGAATGTGAAGGATTAAAAGCGCCATTTATTTCGGAATATTTTTGTTCCGATAATGTCGTTTACTGCTGGAAATCACATTGTCTAGAGTTTGTATATCATGTAATAGCTATCTAGTAATTTTCAGTACACTCGTTGGATCACTTTAGTAAGTACAGATTTGACAATCCCTAGGTTTCTAGCTGGATCTACACCTTTTCATATCTTGTGTTAGATCACTATTTATAATCTTTCCTGTTTGACTTGTTGGTAGGCCACGGGGATCAGAGATGAGCTTTGGGATTATCCTGTTTGTGGCTATGATAGCAGTTTGGAATATTGATTCTCGTTATGAGTAGCAGATCTACAACGAGGTTAGAGAGAGAGAGAGGGAGGGAGAGGAGAGAGAGAGAGAGAGAGAGAGAGAGAGAGAGAGAGAGAGAGAGAGAGAGAGAGAGAGAGAGAGAGAGAGAGCGATCACAGCTACCTTTCCGGGCATACTCACTCGTCCTGTAAAGTACTTCTGGGGATGTTGTCCCTTGTGGGGATATCCCCACAAGGGCAAGCGGCCTAAATCAAGTTTATATGTAATATACATATACTTTTAAGCATATTAGATCGAAAATAAAAATATTTTTAAATATCCCCTAAAATAGCTTTTGGGACGACAGCTTTAGTTTTGAAGAGAGGCCACCAGGGCTGCGCTGAACGCAATACTCTCTCCTATAGAAGAGATTCGGTCTTTTGCCCTAAAGGTGACTTATGGGGCTCTTGAGTATGATTGGTCCATTCAAATTCGAGAGAAAAGAGCAAGTTGGTTAATGCCTTTGTGAGGATACCAAAATATTTGTATGTAGACTGCAACAAACGTCACTATGCCTTTGGGGACATTGTTGTCAGATGGAACAGATCCAGTGTTGCCGTCAATTGCACCTTTCATAAACTTGGAGTTCAGTCCGTTTGTCCATTTCAATTTCTTAGATGTGGTTGTATACTTGTTGCTTCTTTGCGTTATTTGAATGTGTGCAATATATTATAAATTACATAAGTTATTCGCCATTCTAAATAATTACTCCATTTAAAGAGTTCTACCTTTTATATGAAATGGAAAAACTATTTATATGTTTTGACTACGTCGAAAAGTGTTTGTATATCAGATATAAATTTGTCTCAGATTTTTTAAATAAAATATATCACTAGTTTTAAAGAAGAAAATTATCTTTATTAAAAATTTTGTTACATATTTTATGTATGAATTAATCAATTACGAATGGTTACGTAGTAATTTATCTAGGAGACCAATTTATATTGGAAACTTTGGTTACAAAATGAAATGAAATAAAAGATGTATTACAAATCCATAATATGGAATAGTTTTGGGTTTTTGGAATAGTAATATATTACTGTTCATATTCTTCCCAGAAACAATGTACAGTTTTATTTAAAATAATAATTGTTTTAGAGTAAATTCAACAATCAATACGTTTTACTTAGTACACCTTATTATAAAATTGCATTAGTTTTAATTCAACCCATCCTACTTTTACTCCTTATTTCTAAACATCCAATGAAAATGAAAATGTATTTCATTTATATTTTTAAATGATATATGAAATGTTTTTTATTCCCAGTTATTCTTCACAAGTGGTAATAGAATGTACAAATTCTCTGATTCAAAAAATGTGATGTATTTTTACTTTATACAATTAAATATTATACAGTTCAATTGGCAATGACAATAGAGGGTTGAAATGTTATTTCAAGGTTTAGAATGGAAAATTTTATAAATATGTTACACAATTATAACATAGGCCTATATCATGTTTATTTATACAAATAAATATAGTCTATAGTTCAATAGTATACTGGATTCTTTTTATTGTTTGTTTTTAGTTATTATGGGGTTGTTATGCAACAAGGCATGGTTAATCATGTATAACTTGTGTTAACAACTGTTGATGGAATTTAATTGTGAATTCAAAAATGTTTTGATATTTCAAATCCGTTCAGTGGTTTTCGAGATACAAATGATTTAATAAAGTCGTGTCATCGCATTTCAATAAAATGCAAACGCTAATGTACGCGGGTTTTTAAATTGTGTATATTTTGGGAACCGTTGAACGGAACGATGTTAACTATCTAAAAAAATTTGAATTCACAATTAAATTGTCTATAAATTGGTGTATCAGAATATTACTACAGCGATTAATAAACCAACAAAAATAAAAAATAGCAGTATTGTCCATACTTTTCTATCAGAAATACAGCATACAATAACAGCTGATCAAGTACTAATAAGCGCGTAACGTACTCAACAAAAATTGATATATATTTTTAACCGTTTGATGGATTTTTGTTTTGAAAAAATATTTGAATTCACAATAAAATTATCTATAAAATCATTATGAGTAGGCTACTTGTTGTTAGGTTAATTTGTATTAAAAACCACGATGAATTGTATATAATTCGTTTTAAGTATACATTGGCGTAAATTAATTCAAATAGTTAAACTATAATTGTCCGTATAAAATTTACAATTTATAGTACATTTTATGAGGAATCCGAATCCGTTTTAAAAAATAACTTCCGATAATTAGTTTTCGATATATAAGCGTTTTTGTACTATCGCCTACCCAAATTTTATACTCTCTGTACGAAAATCAAAACCGAGTACGCGGGTTTACTAAATTGTGTTTATTTCTAGAACCGTGGAACGGATGTTAATTACCTTAAGAAAATTGAATTCACAATTAAATTTTCTATAAATTGGTATATCAGAATATTACCACAGAGATTAATAAACCAATAAACATAGCAGTATTTAGAAATCGTTTATAATTTTGAGCGATTACTATTAACGTTTATAAATCAAAAAATATTATATATATAATTTAAAACTTTTTTAGGTTTTTTATATAGTCATATAGAATATTTCCTGAAAATTTTTAACAAAATCTATAAATAAAAAGACTAGGCCTATACAAGTTATAATTTGACGCTATTTTCAACCAAACCGATAGCTGTAAACTGTTGTAAATTGTTTAATTATAATTATACTATTAGCATAGACCTGATAGTTTATAGATAATTTAATTGTGAATTCAAAATTTTTTTGATATTTCAAATCCGTTCGGTAGTTTTTGAGATACAAATGATTTAATAAAGGCGTGTCATCGCATTTCAATAAAATTCAAACGCTAATGTACACGGGTTTACTAAATTGTGTTTATTTCAAGAACCGTAGAATGGATGTTAATTATCTAAAGAAAATTGAATTCACAATTAAATTTTCTATAAATTGGTAGCCTATATTATATTACTACAGCGATTAATAAACGTATCTAATAAACCAATAATAATAGCAGTATTTAGAAATCGGTTACTATTTTGCTATAAACGTTCATAAATCAAAAAATTATGTACTGTATATAGCATTTTCAAATTTTTGTATAATTTTTATATAGTCATGTAGAACATTTCCTGAAAATTTTAACAAAATCTTTATTTAATATAATCTTTATAACGAAAATTCGTTATCAAACTTCTTAAGAGTTTGAAAAAAATAATAAGTAGCCGTCCTATGATGTGTACAAAACGCCGACCGCAATACAGACCGGTGTCGTATACTGCCAAAAAAACTGTTTTTTTCAGCGCTCGTTGATTCGACAGAAAAACTGTTGCGAGATTCATCTGTCTATGGAAGTAAGGAAGGACAAAATTCTGCTGGAAGGACAAATCTAAAACAAACATCTCTGGTCTGAAATGAATCATAATAGGCCAAAAATAGTCTTTAGATATTATGTAGACGATACTATAGTACTTTTCGATGGCAACAATAGATAATTAAAAACTCTAATTAACTTCGTAAACACAATGCATCCAAAACTCCAATTCACGGTTGAAGTGGAAACAAATAACAATTTAAACTTATTAGACCTATCAATTTCAAAAATAAACAATAGTGTTAAGTTCAAAATCTATAGAAAACCTACCACAACAAACCAGACTATACACGCTTCTTCCCATCATCCATGTAATATAAAAATGGCAGCTTACAATAGTTTCGTTAACAGGCTAGTCTCAGTACCTCTAGACAAGGAGAAGTATGGACAGGAAGTAAACATAATTAAACCCATCGCAGTATACAATTGGTACAAGAGCTCAGATATCGACCAACTCATCAGGTAACATACAAATAAGAAACCCATTATTAAAAAGAAAAAGCAAACTTACGTCTCCACAGAATATGGATCAGCATTGAGTCATACTCCAAAACGTAGACTGGCTAAAGAGAACGTAACCGTTGCTTTCAATACCTCAAACTAACAATACTATTTTTTAAATAACCCAAAAAAAGACATACATAATGACAAACACGATAAGACTGCCATATACAATATCACTTGTTGTACAGTAATGAATGTCCCAATTTTTATATAGGACAGACGGCCCGCTCTTTCAACAAAAGTTTTAAGGAACACTTCCCTAAGAGGACTTCATATACAAACTCTGCTTTTGGTGAACATCTTATCGACAAAAACCATAAATACACAGATATCCAATCTAACATGGAGATATTGCAACAAAAGTTTGGTGTCAATTCCCACGGTACACGGTTACGGCTTGCCAACGACAAAGCAAGTGCCAATTCACTCAAATATCAGCCACAAAAATATTCACGAATTAAATATACCAACAAATAAAATAAATCGTCAATATTATTGAATATATTTGTCCACATTTTCTAAGAATTAAATTAAATTCTTGGTATATTTTCTTTTAAAATTTTTAAAGTTATTACTAGAAACATGTAGTTATAATCACTGATCATACCTGAACAAAGGCTACATAATGAAACAATGGTAGGCCTATCAGTCGTGAAATTAAATTCAAGTTCGGGATGTTCGGGTATTCGGTAACGTACTCAACAAAAATTGATATATATTTTTAACCGTTTGATGGATTTTTGTTTTGAAAAATATTTGAATTCACAATAAAAATATCTATAAAATCTTATGAGTAGGCTTATGAGTAGGTTGTTAGGTTAATTTGTATTAAAAACCATGATGAATTGTATATAATTCGTTTTAAATATACATTGGCGTAAATTAATTCAAAAAGTTAAACTATAATTGTCCGTACATAAAAACATAAAATTGATAATTTATAGTAAATTTTATGAGGAATCCAAATCCGTTTTAAAAAATAACTTCCGATAATTAGTTTTCGATATATAAGCGTTTTTGTACTATCGCGTACTCAATTTGTATACTCTCTGTACGAAAATCATAACAGAGTACTCTGGTTTACTAAATTGTGTTTATTTCGAGAACCGTTGAACGGATGTTAATTATCTAAAGAAAATTGAATTCACATTTCTATACATTTTCTATAAATTTTTATATCAGAATATAACTACAGCGATTAATAAACGTATGTAATAAACCAATAAAAATAGCAGTATTTAGAAATCGTGTACATTTTTGCTATAAACGTTCATAAATCAAAACATTATGTATATATCATTTTCAAATTTTTGTATGATTTTTATATAATCATATAGAACATATCCTGAAAATTTTAACAAAATCTATAAATAAATATCAGACTAGGCCTATACAAGTTATAATTTGACACTATTTTCAACCAGACCGATAGCGATAAATGGTTGTAAATTGTTTAATTATTATTAGTCTAGATCTGATAGTTATAGAAGTCTAGCTTTGATAGTTTATAGAAAATTTAACTATGAATTCAAAAATGTTTTGATATTTCAAATCTGTTCGGTGGTTTTCAAGATACAAATGATTTAATAAAGGCGTATCATGATTTAATTAAAGTTTACTAAAAGTTTAGGTTTTTTGTTAAAATTTATTTCAATGTTGTTTTGAAGAAATGAGTTTTTTCGTTGTAAAGTAATTAAATTTTATTGTATCTTGATGAAATTTTAACAACATGTACATATATATTTTTTTGTCATAATTATTAAATTTTATTTCATTTTGTTAATTAGTTTCAGAGAAATTATGTTTTTTTTGTTGTAAATCAATTAAATTTTATTATATCTTGATGATCTTGATGATTTTTTCACAAAATGTGTATAAATATATTAGTAAGAAGTGTGTTAAATTTTGTTTAAATCGGATAATTCGTTTAAAAAATATATATCAATATAGACGATGAATTGTATCGTCTCGTAACGTCGAAAATATATTTTCTATTGAAGTAATTAATAGATTTTGAATAAAATTAAACAAATATGATAACAGAATATATATGTATATGTTGTGAAAATTTCATCAAGATAAAATAAAATTTAATTACTTTACAATGAAAAATTTAATCTAATTGTATTTTCGAAAGGGTTTTAAAAATTTTGAAATTTTAGGGGGTATGGGGGTCAAAGTTGTAAAAATCCCCATAAGAAATACATACCGGTAGTATAATATATTTATTTATATATTGTTTTATTTTAGGGCGGTGTGGGGGTATGGGGCGGGGTTTGGATGGGTCAAAGTTAAGTTACTAAAAATCCCCATAAGAAATACATAGTAAAATATATTTATTGGTATATTTTTTGGTTATTATACATTTAAGTTTGATTTGTCTCTCCGTGCAAAGCCGGATCGGGCCAGCTAGTAAACTATATAATATTACTATGGCAGATAATTTTAGGAAAGTAAAAATATCACTTCCGTCAGTAAGAAAAGTGTTAGTGGACTTTGGACTCATGAAAAGGACCATCTGTAAGTGGTCTAAACCATAAATTTCTACTTGTTTACAAGTATCTTACATACAAACAACCCGCCGTGTAATAAATAACTTTCTCTGTAGACATATTTTTGAGTTCTAAGTCCAAGCTATTGTAATTTATTCAGATAACACACACCCACTTGAACCCTTCTTGAATAAGAAAAGCAGAGGAACCTTCCAAAGTCCACACATGGTCAACTTCCTATTGTCTGTATGGAATAACCTGTATACCTCGGCTACAAGGGGGTGGCCTGGGTTAAACCCCAGGCCTCGCTTCCGCCTTCAGCTAATTCAATATTGTGTATCATTTATGCATCCCCACTAGGAAATTAACATTCTTTTAATGATCGTAATTTGGAAATTTCCATCAAATATTTGAAAAGTACAGTACATGAAAAAATTAGAAGAATGATACCAAACACGACATAATTTGGTAAAAAAAAATCATACAATATAGGCGCATCTTGTTTGTGTGCAGTAACAATCGAGTTGGTTTTTGGTAACGATATTAAATTCAATTTTGTCAAAAATGTATACATAACAATATTATTAAATAATACAGTATTTAAATTGATTAGTTATATGTTTTTCAAGCAACGAATGCTTGTAATGCTCCAAGCAAAAAATTATTTGTAATATGTATATTATGAGCATATAACTAGTTGTATTGTGTACATATTAAGCTTATAACTTTGTAAAATACGAGTATTAGTTATATAGCTTAATTGTTATTGTATACCGTTGGTTGTATAAAGTGTATGCGTTTTTAGTATTACATTAAAAAACAAAGTGTTTTCTGGTATTTTGTTAACTAGTTCTCCGACGTTATGCATAATTATAACTTTAACCCGTTTTAACACACAAGTGAGCAATTGTGGTCTGTTTCTTTCAGAAACGTAGCTTATATCACAACGTTGACTTGGATACTTATGTTCGAAAATGAGTGTTAAAATAAAATATTACGTTTAAAAAAACGGCTTGACCGAATTTAATCAATTTTTTTCAGATTATAATTATGTTAATAAGTTTTGATTGGCAATACAATGAAGTCATTTTAATCATAAGCAGTTTCTAGGTATTAGTTTGTGCAAATCAAAGTGCGCATGTACAGATACAAGTACCTACTTTGTTATAAACAGTTAATATACTAAGGTTATAATTTTTTTTAGAGGAATAACCAACCGTAGAATCAACCTTTCTCAAAATCTTTGTTCTTTTTATCTTTAATTAAGCTCATTGTGAAAGTCTGGTTTAAAAATTTACATTCCTGACATAACCTACAAGAAACAAAATATGGTTGTATTGATTATTATTATTTTGTGAAAACTAGAGTTAAATTTAAATTGCACGTACGCTCTACTATCTAATAGTAATTTACACAAATCTATAATTAACAAAATTAATGCTGAGTTATCAAAGTTCAAGCAACTTTAGTAATCCATGTTTTGAAAAGTGTATCCATCATTGAAAAGTGTAAAAAGTAATTACAGCTATTTGAATTAATAAAGTTAGAATATTGTAGGAGTGCAGCAGCATTTAAAGGATATTTAAGAATTTTCCACTTTTCACAGTTCTAGTATATTCACTGCACTGTAAGCATAAAACAATAAAAATTGTTTCTATGTGCTGATGTAATTAATGCAGATGGACATATTCATTTTACATCATTCTCGTATAAGTGTTATTAGGATACTATAGTGTTAATTAAGAAATCATCAAAAACAAAAATATTGAATTTAAAACAATAGATCCTATATGTAATCAGTTAACTGATGTGTATGTTAAGTAGTAAAAATTATTCAAGTGTTTGCACTTTTATTAGCGTTTTCCATTTATTGCAATTTTTATTAAATATTTTTGGGACCTAACTCATGTAACAAAATATGAAAGCATATATATGTTAATTACATCAAACACATAACAAATAACAACACTTATAAGTATTACCCTACTCTGTAATAAGATATAAAAGGAAATGTGGAACAAACAATGGATTTTCATAAATCACTTGCTTGCATCCTGGGAAAGCTCCTCTCTCACGAAAACATCAACTCCCCTGAAAACGTGTCTCTTATAGCCCTCAAATATAATTATTTGAGTTAATAATTGAAATAAATAGTTCATTAATACTGCTGTTTCAAATCAAGCCGATTTGTAAGAGTATATTCTTTTCTTTGACCAATCCATACATAAATGAATAGGTAGTTATCAAACAAACATTTCATTTCTAAATAACTATTTGACGCTTAGACGATGATTAGAAGATATACTATTTTTTTGGCAAAGTACTAACAAATGAATAAAATTTTATGGCCTAAAATATATCTATAACTATTTTATTATACAACAAAATTACATAATTGCAGATTAAGTCGTAGTGCGCCTAATGTTTAAGTTTTTTTTCTTATTTCTTAAGTGTATTGACAAATCAAACCTAGCATCCTTGTGTATTTACGACCTACCGGTAGCCGACTAAGCCCCTAGTCCCAACTTTTTGTTTGTTAATGGAGGGTAATAAACATGACAGAAATTGTGAGGCAAAGTTAACAGCACTTTGATTTTTTTTTATACAAATTAATTGTCCTTAAAGCTGTTAACAAATTATTTCTAATCTGTTAATTATTTCTTAAAGCCAGTTCTAGTTATTTTTTACGTCCCTAGTAAGTAGGCCTATACTTAAAAGAGTTGATATTGTTTATTTTAATATCAGTTTGTACGAATGTATTATTATTATTTTTGTTAACTTCTTTACTGTATTCCAATTAGACTAATAAAGTCAGAAGAGATAGTTACACGCAGTAAAAAAAATTAAAAAAAAGTTAGTAACTATGTTTGAATTTACGCAACTAAGTTGTAGGTCCATCTGTAGCCTACCCTACCAGAATAGACGAATGGGGTTAATCGTAAGGTTCTTAATGCTGAAAATTTGATTTATATTAACCTTTTGGTTAGTCATAAAATATCTTCAACAAATTAAAAATGGAAGCAAAAATAAAAGTAAAGAACGACTTAACGTTCTTATGACCCATTTAAAAAAATGTTTACTACGTTTTTAATAGGAAACCATAAAAATATTACGCTACCGTTTTCGCATCTCGAACTCTGATTGAAATTACAGTAGTCTATTTGTATAGGAATTTCTGTTGTAATTCTAACTTATAATTATTTTTGTATCTATGTTATATTTTTCTGTGTGAAACTTGAGCAGTACTAATAATAAAAGTTACAAGGTATTAATTCATAGACAAAATGTATTTTACCTCAGTTACATTTTGAGAAGTATATGTTTATTTAATTTTCATGTGTCCCGTTGAAAATATAACTTTTTTTGGTTGTAGTTTGAATAATATAATGTTCCTGGATGAGAGTGGGAAGTAACAAATCTAATTTAAATGTTCATCCCGATAATTATTAAATGAAATAAATAAAATTGTATGTTCGAGTATCGCGGTGTCTTGATTCATAATTTTAAAATGCTCTAAAATGGTGGTGGTAAAACGAAACACAATAATTACAAAGAATTCACACAAACATTGTTAGTGAGTTTTTCAGGATTATTTTCATTTAACATTCATTTGAAGCTTCCTTGTATCAACCAGGCGTTTTTGTTATACATTATTAGTTTTGTTTCCGAAGTAATAATTTAAAACTTGACTTATCAAAAAGTTTGTAAATTTGTTAGTAGTCCTACTGTTATTTTCATTTACTACAATTTACTTTATAAATTACAATTTATTTAACAAATATGAAACATAAATTAATTTAATCAATCACTTAACGAATAACAACAAATATAAACATAATGACATGCAATAAGATGTAAACGTGGGACAAATAATACATCCCCGTAAATCACTCTCTCACATCCTCGCAAAGCTTCTCTCTAACAAAACAATCATATCCCCAGAAAAGCTTGTCTCTTACATGCCCACAAGTTTCTGTCTCTCGTAACCGTTACATCCCCACAAAACACATATTTTTTTCAAAAATCAAAATCAAAATTTTCGAGAGATAACGTATTAGGAGTAATACTTATTTATTAAGCAATACATTTTTTAAAAATCAGACTTCTACCTTTTATATTTACCGAGATCCCACAAGGTATCTCCAGGACGTATATCCCCAGAAGGGTACATGCGATAGACAGAGAGAGAGAGAGAGAGAGAGAGAGAGAGAGAGAGAGAGAGAGAGAGAGAGAGAGAGAGAGAGAGAGAGAGAGAGAGAGAGAGAGAGAGAGAGAGAGAGAGTTTTAACTTGTCCGTTAAATGATTTTAACATTGATAAGAGCTTTAAATGGTTTATAAAAACTTCGCATTAAATGTCATTACATGAAAGACGTGTAGATCCAGCTAAAATCATTAGGGATTGACAACCAGCAGTCAATACAAAGGTACTTTTACATGTATTTGGAGCTTTATTTTCTAATATTAACATGGGCAGTTTCTGTTAGTTAAAAGCCCCAGACTGCATCCTGGTAATTAGAGGTATTATATTCGATTACTATCACAATTGATATATCGACAAAATCATTCTATATCGATATTTAACTTTCATGATTATATTCAATGATTTGAACACTCTTCATGTTTTAGAATTGCATAGATTTCAGATTTAAAGTAAAACCACATCAGATAGACCACCGGCAAGGCCTTATTTATTTAGAACCAAAACAAACTCTATTAATTATACAAATATTTGGTGTATTTAAGATATTTCAAATGTTACTTTCAGTTTCTCTTCGTCCCACAGGATATCTTCTAGTCTATTATTTTATCACCTTTAAAAAAAAAAAGAAGAAGAATATAGCCAGTAAGGACCTAAACAAAACGCCATATACCATTTTTATAAAGTTGAATAGTGTTCTATATGAGCACCTTACAGTCCCTTATAACACATTTCATGTTCCCAACTTGATTTTTGTGTCGTGATTACGTGGCAATAACTGCGAAGGACGGACGGAATGAGAAAAATAAATTTTTCGTTTTCCAGACGCCATAATGTACGAAGATTTGGAAATAAATGAAGGTCGAAATATTAGGGTAATTTCCAAACCTAACTTACGATTAGCATACTTGTTAAAAAAATTTATAAAACACATTATTTTTTAATTAAATTCCTAACGCTAATTTGATTTCAATTAATAAATTATAAGGATAACGGTGAATCAGACTTTGTATGTTTGTACATAAGTGAGACAGAGAGCTTTGATTATTAGACAAAGAACAAACTTAATATAGATCGAAGCTAGTAAATAAGTTGACCAATCACAACCTTATATCTTTATCTGTTGAATCTAGTAGGCATAGTCTTCCACTGTGCTGTGTTAGTTTGTAGTTAGACTTGTAGCGACAGGTTATCGTTGCGTAAAAGCTTGGATTGTTTTTAGCAAATAATCTTTTTCTGTGTACGTGAGTGATGTTTTTTGTTTGAAAAGTGTGTTTAAAATAGTTGTTGGTGTTTAAAAATATTTAAATCTGTTTAAATTGTAGAAAAGTGTTGTGTATTTTAGTGAAAATTGCAGTGAAGTGAATTTGAGGTTAGGCCTGAGTACATTTATTGTAGCTTCGTCGAAACAAAAGGTACGTTAAGAAAAGAAGGTTAATTCAACAGAATAAAGTAAGATGTAATATATTTCCATTTTTAATTACGTTGTATTTAATATTGTTATTTTATTACAGGTATTTTTTTTTAATGAAGAACTGAGTCCATAAATAACAAAGTTATTACAATCTACTATATTTTTTAAGTTTTATAAGTAACTGACAATTTACATCTATATTTACTTCTGTTTGTTTGGATTGTGTGATTTTCATGACGATCTTTGTCTGTCTGTTTAGGCCTACTTAGTTTTCACAACGTTTTGGACTTCCGAAATATAGTGAACATTAGAAATTATTTGACACCATAAAAATTAAGGCAAATATGCAGGAGAGATGTTGGATCGATTTAAGTGCAAAATATCTTCAAAATAGCGTTTTTTTGGATAATTTTGAACATTCAAAGCTATTCACTTTTTATGTTTCCCAATTCATTATATCTGTCCGAATACAGCGATTTAAAGTGACTGTTTTTGGATATTTGTGTTTATTTCTACAAATATTTCATCAATTTTAAGTAAAATCTATTGATATTTGTTTTATTCCGCGAAAATAATTCTGTTTTACGAACTGTCAAATTAAGTAGGCTATCATTTAGCATCTTACATAGAGACGTTTTTCAGGAGATATCCACTGATAGACTACTTAAAGTTTTATATTTGTGTGTGCATGAAAGTTTATGTAATTGAGCAAAATTAATTTTATTATGTTGGTAATTTTATATGTTTCATAAATAGTCATCACGTTTTAGTACTGATTTTTGAATATTCACTCCATCTAATTCAAAAGTTGAACTTTTAAATGGTTGTGGTTTCGTTGTTTTGTTGTCCAATACTCGAGAAAAACCTTTTATTGCATTCAGATATAATTGGGATTGATTAAAACAGCTGTTATATTTTGCTATTTATTTGTTGCCATAGCAACGAGTTTTCTCATTGTTGACTAATTTCAAACACAGGAATCTAGTAGGTGGTAAACTTGTAGTAGCTTAATAATTAATTGATTGATTTTGTTATTCCATCATGACTTTACCTTTACAAACAAGCATTGATTCAGTGTTAGGGTATTATGAATGTGAAAAGAGTGTATCACCCGAGTTAAGATATTTTTGTTCTTGAAATGGTTTGAGGGAGGGACGGTGTAATGTAGTCAAGTATACTTTGTTGTTGTAATAGCTATAAGGGTCTAATAAGAATAAACATTTAACTTTTGAAAAAAAAAATTTGTTTTGTTTTTTGTTATTTTGTTTATTCCCAAGTGTGGTAAGGGAACTTTGAACGTGTATCTAAGTGTGGTAAGGGACCTTTGAACGTGTATATATTGTCACTACAGTGCTCTGGTCTTTGTTATAAAAAGCTTGTTAGTAACTTTGAAACCACTAGATCCGTTGGAGACATCAAGAGGTCAGGGAGACCTTTCATCGCCAGAACTAAAATTGCTATTGCTGAAGCATTAAAAAAAAGATTTACTACATACCTTACTTCTTAAGAATAAATTATATTGCAATGCGGAATTCATTTTTTTTTCACCAAATAATCACAATTTTAAAAAACTACACGATACACATATTTATAGGTTATGTAGATGTAGGAATTGGATTCGGCTATGGTTTGATGCATGGGCTTTAGATAATTACTATCACAAATTAATATGTTTTACAAACGACTATTTTTTTATTAAATCCAGTTTAACTTCAATGGTATTTTTATGTACTTTTTTTGTTCTGTGTTTAAAAAATCAACAAATAAACTGTAATAACTTAAAGGTTTAACCTAATTTTGAAAGACCCGGTATTTTTGTTTTCTATTTAACTTAAAGAATGTATTATTTTTTAATCATATGGCGTAGAGATCTCTAAGTAAAAGGTTGAAAATTCTTGTACGTTTATCAGGCGTTCCACAATTTTTAAACAAAAATAACACTTTGGATTATAAATTTCTTGATTAAATAACAATGAACACATAGAACAAGCTGCTGTACACTTATTAACCAATGAGGTTTCAGGGAATGTTTATCAAGAAGGTAACTACAGATCAACTACAATTTTAAAACAAAAATAACACTTTGGGTTATAAATTTCTTGATTAAATAACACTAATCACATAGAACAAGCTTCTGTACACTTATTAAGCAATGAGGTTTCAGGGAATGTTTATCAAGAGGGTAACTATAGATCGACTACAATTTTTAAACAAAAATAACACTTTGGGTTATAAATTTTTGATTAAATAACACTGATCACATAGAACAATTTTTCTGTACACTTATTAAGCAATGAGGTTTCAGGGAGTGTTTATCAAGAGGGTAACTACAGATCAACTACAATTTTTAAACAAAAATAACACTTTGGGTTATAAATTTTTGATTAAATAACACTGATCACATAGAACAAGTTTCTGTACACTTATTAACCAATGAGGTTTCAGGGAATATTTATCAAGAAGGTAACTAAAGATCAACTACAATTTTTAAACAAAAATAACACTTTGGGTTATAAATTTTTGATTAAATAACACTGATCACATAGAACAATTTTTCTGTACACTTATTAAGCAATGAGGTTTCAGGGAGTGTTTATCAAGAGGGTAACTACAGATCAACTACAATTTTTAAACAAAAATAACACTTTGGGTTATAAATTTTTGATTAAATAACACTGATCACATAGAACAAGTTTCTGTACACTTATTAACCAATGAGGTTTCAGGGAATATTTATCAAGAGGGTAACTACAGATCAACTACAATTTTAAAACAAAATTAACACTTTGGATTATAAATTTCTTGATTAAATAACACTAATGACATAGAACAAGCTTCTGTACACTTATTAAGCAATGAGGTTTCAGGGAATGTTTATCAAGAGGGTAACTACAGATGAACTACAATTTTTAAACAAAAATAACACTTTGGATTATAAATTTCTTGATTTAATAACACTGATCACATAGAACAAGCTTCTGTACACTTATTAAGCAATGAGGTTTCAGGGAATGTTTATCAAGAGGGTAACTACAGATCAACTACAATTTTTAAACAAAAATAACACTTTGGATTATAAATTTCTTGATTTAATAACACTGATCACATAGAACAAGCTTCTGTACACTTATTAAGCAATGAGGTTTCAGGGAATGTTTATCAAAAGGGTAACTACAGATCAACTGTTTAAAACAATGAGAAATCATGATTAGTGAGCTCTGCATAAAACTACTTGCTTGCTTTGGCTGCATACTTGTGCCTGGTATTAATTAATTAAATCATACAGCATTGCTCTATAAATACCAACTCTATTTTGCGTGAATAATATTCGAGGAATGCAACAGGAATTGAAAGATGAAAACTGGGTGTAGATATTTTGCGAAGTACGTAAAATAATTTAGTATTTTCGTGGTAAACAAAACTTTCCCGTCTGTAGAGAAAAGTTTCTGTTTGAGTAATTAAATCCTTTTAGAATTAATTGTATATATTTTGTTGTTGCTTTAATAAAATAATACACGATGCGATTAGATTGGATTTTTTGTAATTTTTGA
The DNA here is from genome assembly GCA_963513935.1 of Aphrophora alni. Lineage (NCBI taxonomy): Eukaryota > Metazoa > Arthropoda > Insecta > Hemiptera > Aphrophoridae > Aphrophora > Aphrophora alni. The sequence continues at coordinate 39,563,861 of OY740778.1, forward strand.
GATAAATTTATATTCATCGTTGCGGCACTTTGATTAGTGTCGCAAATATTTTTAACATTAACTATACAGGGTGATTCAAAACTACATGTCAATATTTCGGGAGATAAAAATAAGAAACAAAGTGAATATAAACATAGATCAGAAAATACTTCGTTTTCTCTCGGTCGGCCATTTTTATATTTTTACGATAAACTTTGTACTTTTTGAAAGTAGATTAGATATTGAGTGAAGATTATATACCTATAGAAATTATTTAAAACCTTTACCAGTATACCAGAAAATCAATATTTCATTTTATATATTTTCAAAATGGCGAAAACTCGTAATGTAACATATCTTGAAAGTCGTTACAAAATATTTACAAGAATAGATTTTACCCTTTTAATGACAATCAAAAAGCGTTTCTTTTTTTTTAGATTTCTGTAGTTCAAATGATAACAGATTTCTTAGAGGGAAGATAACAATAAAATAATAAAATACCAGTCGCCATTTTGAAACTGTAAAAGGGAACAATTTTACTTTTGTAAATTAGAAAAGATAAGCCTAGGAAGTAGTGCGAAAACAATAAAAGGAACTCTTAAAAACCTAAATTTAATACAGTTCCTAATGAATTGATTTTACCCCCAATTTTTTTAAGCTTTTATTTTTGACACATTGATTAATTAAGACGGGAGAGGAGGTAATACACAGAAAAAAACGCAATAGTAACAACCTGACTTTCGTAACCAGTGACAGTTTACTAGTCCAAACTGCGGTGAGATAAGGACGCTCTGGTAATTTAGCTATGCCGCTCCCAATGAACAATAGAAAAATGTCATTAAGAATTTGTGCTGAAACAAATATATTTAGTAATATCACCCAGTTTAAATTTCCTTAAACTGTATGAATTGACATATTTTTATTTTTTTTTTTTTCGGATTCTTCATTTCGTGGAAAACAAGATATGACGAAGTGTACATGATTAACAAATTATACAACTTTAATTACCCAATATAGGGTAAGTTTGGCAAACAAATTTGACATCTCTTTATAGACTGAATTTTATGTTTCATGGGTTTAGAAAAAATGTTATATTCGACTGCCGTCTACAAGAATTGAGATAAGAACACACGATTTAAAAACTCTAGTATGTACATAAAGAACTCTGTAGAAATTTGGTAAAAATTGAATGTAAAATATCAAAATGGTGGCCATTTTAAAACAGCTATTGCTCATGTAAAAACGTAGGTTATTCAACTTATAAAACGTTTAATTGCATAAAAATTTGCAGTTGGCAATTCTGCATGTAGTGGTACCAACCCTACAAAAGCCTACTTCTCTAGGATGATAAAAAAGGAAGTTATTGTGAAAAAAGTAATTTCGAATCCAGTGAAATAAAGAAATGTAATATTCGTATAATTAAGAGATGTGCAAAGGCACGAGCGTAGCGAGTGGAGGTACCTTTAGATATGTACAGGCTCGAGGCCCGCACAGAAACAGAGAAGGACCAAGGGGGTAGAGACTTTTTAAAATATACACATCTACTAGGTCCTTTACTACTTAGTAACAACAATAATGTAATGATATAAACTATTACTTGTGTAATAACTGTTTTAAATAATTTACCCTATTGGGTAAGACCCTTAAATCTACCAATACAATGTAACATATTCTACAAGGCCCAAGAAATCACCTTTTAGGCGTTACATTTACAGGATTTGATTGTATGATGAGGCTGGGTAACTACCATAATGGTGCCGATAAATTAGTGAAGAGTTCAAAATAGCTAGAACTTTTGTGAATTAATAGTTCAAAATTTAACTGAAATATTTTAATAAATTTTCTGTTGAAAAATACAAGGACTAATATACTGCTTAATATGCAATGCATTTAAGCTGCTGTAATGCATTCATGAATAATTTATGAATAGAATATTACCTTCGCTGATTCGGGTAATTTAAATACATCACGTTGTATTGTATTAAAAACTCAACAAAAAAGCATAAAGAAATATGATTATTATTAATGAAATATACTTTAGCACCCTTGCTTACTTTATTCGTTTTCGTAGTTGACAAATGTAGGAAGTTTATGCACTAGGGGGATTTTATTTTGCGGCTCTCTGATACAGTCACTTCAAAACACCTTTCCCTAAATTCTACCAATGTTGTGAACTAATAATGTGCAAACATATTAAAGATAAATAAAGTAAAACATCTTGGGATCCAACCCAAGACTAAGTTAAATGAAGACATTTAGTCCTCGAATACTCTAATAGCGTCAGGGTCGGAAGACAGCAACAGTTGGACAAGAGAGATGAAATAGGAAAGATGAAAGAGAGGGATATAACCCAAGACTATGTAAATGTAGACTGTTGGTGTTAGAATACTCTAATATCAGCAGGGTCGGGAGATAACAAGGGTTGGTCAATAGAGAACATTATAGAAGCGATGAAATAGAGGGATCTAACCCAAGACTATAAAAATGAAGATATTTAATCCTCGAATACTCTAATAGCGTCAGGGTCGAAAGACAGCAACAGTTGGTTAAGAGAGATGAGTTAGGAAAGATGAAAGAGAGGGATCTAACCCAAAACTATGTAAATGAAAGCTCTTGGTGTTAGAATACTCTAATATCGGCAGGGTCAGATGATAACAAGGGTTGGTCAAGAGAGATCAGATAGGAAAAATGAAAGAGAGGGATCTCACCCAAGACTACATGGAATAATATGTAGATCCAGGTAGGAACTTCGGGATTACGATCACCGTACTCACTAAATTGATCCATTGAAAGCAACGAAATAAATGCTTACGTAGTTTTGACAGATAACGTAAGCAATAATCAATAATTATCAGACAAGCCTCATCCACCTATGATTTTATCTAATAAAATGAAAATGTTTTGAAAACTCGAGTTTGTGGAGGGGGGGGGGGAGGTAAATGGTACGTCTGCTTTGCTTCACAGAATTACAATACACATTAAACCTATACAAAGTAACTTCCTGCGCTCGTACATCACATTCAGGTAAAGTTACAAAACAAACTACAAAGGAAAGGACTACATAATGGTATCTATCACATTTGTACAGAATTATGTTTATCGCCAAATCTAGGGAAACGTGTTGTAAAACAAATATATCTTTATTTCATATATATATATATATATATATATATATATATATATATATATATATTCAATTACAAATAACTCAGCAAATCAAAATTGTTGATTAGTCATACTCATTTTATTAATATATTTTAATCTGTCATTAGTGTATATTTGTGTTTATAAACAAAACTAATACATGACGTTCGAGATATCAACTATCTTTATCAAGTGATAAATATACACGGTGTTTATACAGAGTGTTCAGTAAATATTGTGCCAAACGTTAACCGGTGGTTATATGGGTCAAAAAAGAAATAACAGTTCCTATAAACTGTATAGAAATGCTGTTTTTTTATCTGTCGGCCGTTAGAGAAATTGTTTCTTTATTTAGACCTTTCATTTAAACTTTGCCACATTTTCTAAACCCTCTGTGTTCCAACCAATACGATTTTAGCCAACAAAGGTAAATTAGAAACACAACATAACATCCTTCTAAGCTTTCATCATACTTCTGCTTAACCTTTATTATTTATACTATGTAGGACTAATGAATAAAATCTTTATCATGGAATATAATATGAATTGAAGCATGGGTACCTAATCTATGTATTCTCCAAATTAGGAAACCTAATTTAAGCTTTCTTCAAGTAACATATGAATTTGTTTGTTTAAAATAATTATAAAAATGTATATATACAGTGTGTCCCAAAAATCTCAAACTGGTTCTATAACTTGAAAACCAAAAAAAGATATTTTATTTGTGCCTTTTGGTGGTAAAAAAATACAGAAGTGAGACATTACCTGTTTCTCAAAAATTAAATTTTTGGGGGCAACTCAATAATATTAAATAGAAACCCCCATCGAATGACCCCTCATGTTAAAGGGCTTATTTAGTAAAATACAACAGTACAAAATAGAGGTCGATATCTTGCTCCTATCTAAAACGGCGGCCGTTTAAATATTTGAAACAGTTATTTTACTTTATTGTATTCACCATTATTTAGAAGGCTAGAATATGTAATCTAAATGTATTAAAACATGTAATGTTGTAATTATAATTAATATTGATTTAAAAAAAAAAATACAGATTCTGTGCAGGGTGTGTAAAGAACTTTGAATGATTGATTGTGTTAATTACCAATTCTTTATGTTTTAGAGCAAGTTATTTCCCAATAAAGTGACGAGATTAGTATTTAATTATTTTAAAAAGAAACTTTAACTATCTTTCTGTTAAAGTAGAAAACACCAAAAACTACTCTTTTCGAAATCTACTGTTGTATTTGTTGATATGTTGTACAACTGGGAAAATCCGCTTTGCAAAATTAAATATTAAAATTACATCAACTAACATATCATTTTTGTACACCCTGAAATTCTAATTACTATTTTAAATATGAAATAATAGTTATTATGATTACAACCAACGGTCACAAATGTTTTTAAATACATTTTGATCGCATCTAATTGTGAATGAAATAAATAAAGTCAAATAGGCCTACGTGTTTCAAAATAAATATTTGAACGGTTGTTATTTTAGATAGATGCAATATATAGTTTGTACAGTTGTATTTTACTAAATGAGCTCTTTAACACGAGGGGTCACTTGATAGGGGTTTCTATTTAAGATTATTGAGTTGCCCTAAAAACCGCCATTAGGGGTGAGGGGCGTAATTTTTTCATTTTTTAAAAAGTATTTTTTTATCACCAAAAGGCTCCGGAAAAATACATTTTTTGTATCTTTTTGGTTTTCAAGTTATTGAACCGCTCTGGGGTTTTTTACAAAGGTGTAATAACGGTTGTGCGGAATAATGTAATATTTGATTTGATTTGACAATTGCCAAGTTGCATAAAATACTTAATTTCTCAAAGTCGGCTCTACAGATTTCTTTCGAATTTATACAAAACCCTTTGAAACACCTTAACCGCCATCATATAAGTTCCATTTTAACTAAATAAATTTTATGCGGAAGATGTAAAGGAAGCAGTAAATATTTCTTTCAACGACTGTGTCCATGGTTTATTTTCACTCTTTGATACGTAACGACCAGATTTTTTTTAGTAACGATTTTATTTGATCTGGAAATCAATGAGAAAGTTTGTGCAATATTTTCACTCATTTATTCCATCTTATACTGAACATTATCTCGCTGGCTACATCCGAAGACGTCTGATAATGTACTGCTAATGGTTTATAAATATCCCCCTCCCCCCACTTCTTGTCAAAGTTAATTTACTTATAGACCTGCCTAATCTTGTCTTTAATGACGTCACTTCTTCCTGTTGTCAGATAAAGAAATCAAATTCAACTCATCTGGTCCTTGATCAAGTGGTTCCAGGACTTTCAGGACGTTACAGCTGTGAAGTCTCTGCTGATGCTCCTTCCTTTCATACGGCTCTAGTCTCGGGGGACATGGACGTTGTAGGTAAGTAGGCAATTTTCTTATGTTTTTCCTTTGTTATTTAAAGGCGAAAACCTCTTAATCATAATCGTCTTATAAAAATGGAAACTCCACGGTTTTATACACTCTAAGAGTGACAGTTTCAGAAAAGAACAATAATTAGTCAAGAGAGAGAAAGGTGAGAGAGAAAGAGAGATATAAGAAAGAGAAAAGAGTGAATTATAATACAAGACTCGAAGAAAAATGTGTTGATCCAGCTAGTCTCCATCGGGATTCCCATGCTAGTACTCGCTATAATTTAGTATCTGAGAGCGAAACTATTTAAAGTTTCAAAATAAAATCTTGGGCCCACACTCCGTGGTGAGCTAACGTCTACTGGTACAACTTTTCATCGAGTGTAGTCTGGTCAGCACATCAAGGTTCCCACACCGTGGTAGTAACTTTTGTGATCAAGATTCGCACGGAATAAACCAACCCATGATGGTGGGTCAAAACCGTAACTTTACATATCTTACGGTGATTGAATCAGATACCTCTTACACACAAGGCGAGAAAACTACGAGACCTACAGGGGCTCAAAATTACGTTTCGCGACAGAAATTGCCACCCCGAGTTTTACTAATACATAACACATGTTTATGAGAAAGAGAGGGATGAAACCCAAGAACATTCTAATAAAGATCCCTTACCTTCTAGGTACCATACCCTTACTCACTAAAGTGCACCACTGTGTGATTTTACTTGTTTCTTTTTATCCATTTATTCTTTGTCATTCTGACAAAAAAAACTATGTCCCCTCAGGGGTTCATTAGCACAGGTGTGCCAATCCATTAGGACCCTAGCAGGATCCTACATCTTTTTCAAGTAGTCTTGGGTTTGAACCCTCTCTTTCATCTTTTCTATCAGGCCTTCCGAAATAATATTGTTCTCTTTCCACCCTGACACTGTTAGACTATTTGAGGGTTAGGGGTCTTTATCATATTTTATTTCCTTTTTTTCTTCTTTTTTTTTTATAATGTGATGAAGATCAAAAGGGTTTTGGTCTTTAAACAACAATGAATTTAAACACTCCCATAGGGGGAAATTGCAGCTCAAGTCCATTCTTGGAATATGTCTTTTGTTACTGCTCATTTTTGGGAACAAGTATTTATTACGGTTCACGTTTTGGAACATGTTTTTGAGATTGTTTATTTTAGGAACATATTGTTGGATGCTGTTTTAATTTCGATTTCATGTTGTTTTTTGTTTTTGTTTTTGGAAACATGTTATTGTGACGGTTCATTTTTAGAAATATGTTTTTGTGATTGGTCATTTTTTGAAAAAAATGTTTTTGTAACTGTTCATTTTTAGAAGAAAAAAAATTGTGACTTCATTTTTAGAAACTTTTTTTGTGACTGTTCATTTTTCAAATACGATTTTGTAACTGTTTATTATTGAAAATATGTTTTTGTGACTGTTAATTTTTGTGAACATAATTTTGAGACTGTTCGTTTTTGGGAACATATTTTTTTGATAATAATCGGCAATCCCTCTACACTCAACAAAGCAATTTTATCTAATTAATCCTGTGGAGTAGGATTAAGTGTGAGCAGGAACTATCTAAGATAATCGATCTTATCTAATTACATGGTAATCCTGCAAGTAATTGCTTCACCTGTAAAGACGAATTTTTCACAATACTTTATTTTTTGAACCAATTTTTGTTGAATAGTAATTAAAGTTTAAAAACAAACAAAATTTCAAATTTACCTCATAAAGCGGCTACAACTAACGTTATAAGGCAGCGTATCCTGACCGGAACTAACCTCATCGTCAAATATACAACAGATTGGTTTAAAATTGTAATTTTGTAAGAATACGATTTGTCTTAGGCCATACAGAAGTAATTTTTAGAAACTTTTAACAGTTAAGAAATTAAATACATAATTAAAATTAGATAAAGATTTATACATTTCAGAGAGAGAGAGTAAATTTTATTATAGTCGGTTTCGCATTAACTTGACAGTGTGCCTTCCATATTACCGTTTTAGAAAACATCTGAAATAATATTGGTACAATATAAACAGTGGGAAAATATTGCACAAACTTTCCATAAAATCAAAAATATACATACTAACAATTACCACTAAAACGTTCGATAATTTAATTTGTAAAGTGAAAATGAACCCAGGACATTGTCTTTCAAACAAATTTGTATTAATGTATACCCCAAAATATAAAAACATAAATATCTGGGATTTACCTAAAATATATTCATATAAAAAGAGATTAAAATCGGTCCACGCTTAAGTACTGTACATACGACAGACAACTGTCTCAAAATACACACATACTTCCAAAATCCCACTTTTTTGGATTCAGAGTCCCTCAAAACGTATATACCCCCCCCCAAACCTTACATCTACTACGTGTAAGTAGTAAAAACAAATCTTAAAAAAAAGAAGAAAAAAAGAATTTAAAATTGTATATCGACTCAACTTTTTTATTACGACTAGTAGTGCTGATTTTCACAGTTAATTTACTTCCAACTAAACATGAAAAGGATGTGTTTAACAAATATAATTATAAATTACGATATTGCCAGCTGAGGTACAACTCAACAGCTCTTATAACGTAAGCTTACAAAGGATAATAATGCACTTTAGAGTTTACTCTCTCAGCCGTTAAATATTCCTTCAAAACATAACAGACTACTATTGTTTTATTCACTGTTGAAATTAGAAAATTTCTATTTAACTTGTTTTATATTAATTCCATACGCGTTAATTTTATTTTAAACGCTCGTAGCTCGGAAACTGATCATCCTAAAAATATGAAACATTTAGTCCACAAAGAAAACACTTAGAACGTTTCTGTAGTTTTTTAAATTGGACAATATATTGTATAGTTCGTAGATAAAACCAAGGACCCTTATAATTTCACCCGAATTTCTGTCTGAAAGTCGCAACCCGTCTACAGAGACAATACGATAAAACATGTAATTTAAAACTTTGCATTTATATATTTTTTTATTATCAAACAAGTAGGATAAATATAACTGCAACAAAAAAAATTGTCTTTGGGATATTTTTTTCCTTCGGGATATATTGCTGAAGCTCTAAATGGCCCCCAGGACTTCGTGCCCCCTCTCCTTGTTTCACCTTACACCGACTCCAGTGCCTCTAACAAGCTCCAGGATTTTGTGCAGGTTGTTCTCGTCAAAATTTATGTCTGGTTGTTGGGTTCCAAAGATTCTCCTTATTTTGGGCTCCAGGACCTCACAATCAAACATAGTATACTGTAGTCTCAGGTACGACACCATAAAGCTGACAGTTGGGTGAGACTTGTAGTTGTCCCACCTTATTTAATTGGTTAGCGGATATGGCCTTGTCCGGTAATGATGGCAACGATCTGTCTTAGAGTCTTCCTGCCATATTGAACCAGCACCTTTGTCAGCACAGGATCTGGTCTCGAGAGCTTTCCCAATCTCAGGTCAGAAAAATGTCTCCATCGCTCGCAGTGTTCCTCCTTGGCTCATTTTCTTACCGCTCTTCTTGCCATTGAATGACTGATCCTGCAAGCAGGTTCTGGTCCCACAAGGCAACCTAGGGTTCCGTTATTTGCCACCAGATCCGCCCTCTCATTGGGGTAGTTACGGGACAAAAACTATCTAGTAGAAAATAAATTAAGTAATATTTGTGTGAGATATCAAATAAAACTGTAAGTTATTCTGCTGAAAAATGCATAAGTTTATTTGACTAAAAATATAATACATTGGTGCTGGGCTAAATTTAAAATATCAGATATACCCCCTCCTTACATTGAACTCTGCGTGACCTACAAATCTGAAAAAAAAATGGATAATATTAATTTTCATGTGAAATCATATATTATAGTTTTTATAAGAAGAAGAACTTTATTAACCACAAATTAAGAAATGTGTAGTGTAAAAGTTTTAAAGCAATGTTCGTTAAATGATAGACAAACAATTTAATTGCCATTAAAAGAGGCATTTAATTTTTATTGATTTCTTTTCATTAGGTTCCATAGGTAAACCCTCTTATAATTTCATGAGCGTGTCTGTAAGTCGCAAACCGTCTACACTGACAAGACGATAAATGTTGTTTTTCTAAAGTTGAGTATTTAAGCGGTCTAGTGCTAATGTATTAATTTATTCGTCAAAAAAACATGCATACCATAATCGTAATAATTCTAATTTTAGATTTTGATACCCCACACATAATATTTCCAAAATTAAAATGGCAAAGATAGTTTAATTACATTTATGGTATATGAGGGACAATACAAAGAATTTAAAAGCAAAATCTGAAATATTCAAGATTAACTGTCCCTATATGCCTGGTTTGAGCACACGCTTTAGACTTTTCAGGAATCCTACTCTTAATTGTTTTAAGGCCGAAATATAAGATTTTGATTTTTGTAAAATCACAGATGCAGAATTAAATTTGAAATTTAGGTGTTCTTTTAAAATTTAACTGAATCTAATATTCGTGAGTTTTTAATCAATTTTTTCAAAATGTAATTATTTTCAAATCATAATAAAGCATAAATATATCAAAAGATGTAGCTTTTGGAGAAGAAAAATCCCTGATAATTTAGTTTCTTTAACATAAATTGTTTTTTCAATAAATGCCTTCGGACTTATACACATTTAAAGTTAGAATGATGGAAATATCACGTTTGGAATAAAACATTTTTAAAAACGCCTTAGAAATTGTTCTATTGTGTTTTTCCTGCAGAATACATCCAATAACGAACCAGAAAACAATGTTCAACCATTGCAACTTAATTTTACAGGCGAAGTGAGTAGTTTAAGCTGCTTTTTTGTAACGTAATACGAAAATAGCTGATGTACTAGGCCTACTTTTATAAACGGATATTACTTGTGGTTAGCACATTGAAGTGTTGAAACATTTCTAAACTGTTTATTTAATCTGTTAACTTTTTCAAATGTTAATAACATTTGCAAAAAAAAATCAACAGAATCATTAGTTTTCCTTAGTGAAACAATAAAACAACCATGGTTATTCCAGTAGCATTATGGTTGAATAAAGCTATAGGAATTTATCAAAGCAACCCTAAGTACAAAACATGACGTGAAGGGTAGGGGAGGATTATCAAACAGTTGTTTGCTTTCACACAGTAAAAATAATCGTATTTCTTTGTAATTTAAATGTTTTTTTCAATTATTTTGCAATATAAATTTTATAAAGGGTGATTTTTTTAAGAATAGAAACGGCTTTATACTGCATAACTGAGAGTTACTTGGAGGCAGAAACAAATGCGGTTCTAGGTAGTTAAAAAAAATATACTTTTTTGTAGGTTTGAAATTTATTTCCACTATCTTGGATTCACAATATTGAATTTAATTTCATTCCTTTAAAATATAAAACTAGATATGATACATGATTTTTATGTAAAATTTGACAAGGAAAACGATGGTGAAATGCGATTTTCATTAAATGCCTTCGTTTTAAAGTTATAAACATTTAAAGTTGCAATGACGGAAAAATCGCGTTTAGTAATAAAACTGGGTAAATTCCACGATCGAAATTTTTCTATTGTGTTTTTCTTGCAGAATACTTCCAATAACGAACCATAAAACAAAGTTGAACTATTGCAACTTAATTTTACAGTCGAAATGAAGAGTTAATAACCTACATTGTTGTAACGTAATACAAATAGCTGATTTAAACTAGGCCTACTTTCATAAACGGATATTGCTTGAAGTTAGCGCATTGACAATCTGTAGAGGGGAAGCACTTTGAATATTTATTGTAGAATGGTATACTTTCAAAATTTATTGTATTAGTAATGTACGATCGAAAACATTTATTAAAATTTTAAAATTAAACTTCGAAATATTTAAAGCGAATAATAACAGTTGACATTTAAATTTTGTAGTTGCGTTGTTAATTATTGATAAGTTTTTACTATTATCATCATTATACTGTTAACAGTTTTTTATTGGAAGTATTCTAAAGAAAAACACAATGGAAAATTTTCCACCGTGGATTCTAATCCGTTTTATTTTTAACGCGATTTTCCCGTTATTGCAAATTTGAATGCTTACAACTCAAAAACGAAGGCATTTATCGAATAACTGCTTTCACCAACGTTTTCCTTGTCAAATGTTACATGAAATAATGTTTCACATGTCAACTGTCCTAATACAACAAATAAGATATGTGTTCAGTATTTTTATATGCCCTTTTCGAATAAACTGGTTTCTCTACATTTACGATTTTCTGTCTCCGTCTAACAATATCAGACCACAATAATTAGTTAATCATACGATCCAGAAGAGTCCATGTCAGTCACACGAGGGGTGTTTTTACCCTCAATTGCAGAAATGTTCAAGGCTAAATGACATCATCATAGCCTCCCATTGGTCCAGAATGATCGGACTATATCACGTGATTGGGGACGCGTCTCATCTTCTTGAAGGGTAGAAAGTCAGTTGTAAAGAACACCTCATCTGTGTATCACGCAAACGCTAATTCCTTTCAACTCGTTTTAATTTTATATGGAAGTGCATAGTTTTCATAACGCAACGCGGTATTTATTACCATTCGGCTCTGCCACGCTTTTTAATTATTAACCTATTTTATAAGTGCAATCTGTGTAGATTTAAGAGTGACAAATATAAACAATAGAATAATTATGATAACCAGCTAGCTGTGTTAAGGGTAGTTCTACGTCTGTCTACATCGCTTCCTGAATTACCCTGTTGGACAATTTGACATTGCATCAATTCAAGGTAATGAACTTTACTGTTACTCAATTATTATTTACACAGATTGTATGAAAGTCTAATTAACATAAACTCTGTACCGTCATTCAACCACTCGTTGGAACTTATAAAGTTTGAGTTCACTATAAAACTCTGGTCCCTCGGTAACTAATAGATCTTTGTTTATAACTTAAAACACGCAACAATATGATTCAATATGGTGGATACAAAATGGCGAATACAAGATAGCTGACAAAAATCTTAAACCTACAAAAATGTATAATTTCTTATTTTATGTAGATCCAGATTTGTTTCTGCCTTCAAGTATAGATCTCTTAGTTTTGCAATATAAATCTGTTTCCGTACTAAAAAATCACCCTGTATATCTTTTCTCCAAGCCGTTACAAATTTATAGATTTAATTAAAACAGTTAAATGTTTTGATTAGTATTCTGCGTTTCAAATCTGTCAAAACACTTTTAAAGTTAAAAGCATTACAATGCCTCATTTTAATAATTTTCAAACTATAGTTGAGTATAATTATTCGATTTTTCAAAATAAGAATAGAAAAAATGTATATATAGTTCAAAATGCAATATAAAATACATGCAGAATATGTGCAATTAATAATTAATGTGTTACCAAAATAATCAGAATAACAATGTGTAATGTAATGTTAATAATTACCACATGTTTTACTGAAAAAATGTATAGATTTAATAGGTTTAATAATTTAATTTTCTGTGTGTTATTTTCAAAACTGATAAAATAACAAGCATTATAATGCCTCATTTAAAAAAAAAACTTTTACTTTGTTGTCGAAAATAAATACGATTTTCTAATCAACATGATTTTTCCAATCAGCTGTTTAAATTGTATAAGCTGTTAGCTTATTTTTAGATTATATTACATCTTTGCTCTATACAAATGCGCAGAATGTTTTGCGCAGTGTAATCTAGTTTAACTTGAAAAGAATTTTGTCACATGTACATAATATACAGATTACGTTATTGGACGAACAATTGATGTTACGATAGTTTCTTTGAGGAAATAACCATTCTAGATAGCCTAACTCAAAAAAGTAGTTTTTAGAATGATAAAGTGTCATATAACCAAAATAGGTGAACTGATTTCGATGAAATTTTGTAACGATGGGATTTAAAAAATGTAAAATTTGGTTTTCCATAAGAACAAAGAAAAGAAATTATTAAAATTGACTATAAAAATTTGTGTTTAAATAAAATTCAACTCGGAAACCTATGTAAGGAAATAAGTTATCAGTAAAAATTCAGAGGAAATAAATTTAAACAATGATTTTCGTTTTAGTAGAAGAAATTTATTATTATTATAATCGATTACAAATAATCAATTTCTAGCTCATTATTTGTATTCGATTCTTCTGGTGTTCATTTATAGTAAATACGTGCTTGGTCATCCTGAAATATCCTACATGGATTTACACTATCGGAGCTGGGATTTTGTGTGAAAGACTGGGGATAGTGGTACTATCGTTTAGGTATCAGAAGGGCTTCGACATTATGCGTATTCAGTAGGAAATGATCTGGGAAGAGTTAGAAAGGAGTACGTACAGAGGGGGTCAGCCCTCAGACAGAGAATGAGGTTTAATAGTGTCCAGACCGCTCTGATATTGGAACGTTCGTCCTGGAGGAATCATCTGACAGATCACGGAAGGGAAGACAGTTAAGGAATATTTATTAAGAAAACAAGACGATTTAGGAAGTGAGAGAGAGAGAGAGAGAGAGAGAGAGAGAGAGAGAGAGAGAGAGAGAGAGAGAGAGAGAGAGAGAGAGAGAGAGAGAGAGAGAGAGAGAGAGAGAGAGAGAGAGAGAGAGAGAGAGAGAGAGAGAGAGAGAGACAGAGAGAGTATTGTAGGACACTGTGGATCAGAATAATTTTGAAGTAAGGAACCCCGTATTTATAGGTCATCTGGGGTTGCGCGCGCACGTCTTTGTCAGTGCGTCATTTAATTACAAGTTAGACTATACTATTATGCACAAGAATTTAGTGTGACAATAGAAAGGGGTAGCGTGTCGCCTTTCTTCATGTGTACTTGGGTTATATCACTCTCTCTTCTTGTTTTTAACCAAATCTGATGCAGAGTATTTAAAAACTAGATGGGAGGGGGGTTAAGACTTATGTTATATTCTTAGTTCGTATTTAAGGGGATGATAACTGAAAGGTTTTTCTATTTCAAACACCACCAATTATTATTATTCCAATTTATTTGTGCATCAAGTTGTGTAACATCTTGATGTTGACATAGCCAAACAGAAGAAGTAACATTTGTAGAAATCTTCAGTGATATTTGAACTACAATAACTAAAATATAATTGATAGAGCAACGCTGGCAGGACGCTGACAGTACTCCGACTGATATGTTTCTGAATCCAGAATAATCTTCTTCTTGTTTTACTCTGATAAACAGGACTCCACAATCTGATGAAACTGCTCCATACGTTAGTTGGCTTAGAGACAAACAATTCTGTTATTTTGATCTAAGTCGCTGTGGAACCTGTATTATATAACACTTTATCTGTATTGTGCTCTAGTAACACCAAGACATAGACCACTCCTTCTAGGCATTAAGCACCGCTACAGAGTAGGGGACGTTCTCAAGGTCAACTGTACATCTTCAGGGTCAAGACCTGCTGCGAACCTCACCTGGTTCTTCAACGGCGAACAGGTAATTATCCAAACATTCTTCTTTACAGAATAAAATAACCGTTCCCTTCTTAACGGTTTTCATTAAACTTATAGAATATCCTGTATTTATTTTACCATTAAAGGAATTATATTTTTAGTATATTTCACAATACACCTCCTTTATTTTAAGTTTAATGTTCATTGTTTGGTGTCCAAGTCACTTAGTATAATATAATAAGTAATAAATTATTTTATATTACCTTATAGATCCGTCATGTGACTTTTATTATGTCTTTATTATAAAGACGCGTTTCGGAGACGTATCTAAAAATAGTAAAATCAACGTATATGTGTATTTATTTAATTGTGTATGTAGTGTCAATGTTTATGTGATATTAATGTTTTAACGACCTCTACGGAGTGATAATACTGAAGATGGAGATACGTCTCCGAAACGCGTCTTTATAATAAAGACATAATAAAAGTCACATGACGGATCTATAAGGTAATATAAAATAATTTTTTTACTTATTATATTTATTTTAAGGGTTGAAGATGGTGGTACATGTTATTTTAATACAAACAAGCGTAGCGAATATATACTAATAATAAAACTTAGATGAAATCCAAATCAAACAAAGTTACCAACGTGCACAGCTGCTTTGTATGCTGTTTGCATCACGTTGTACCCCAATCTAAAGTTTTACACCTGTATATAACAGCTGACGTGACTTACATACATGTGTATGTAAACGTTCAGGATGTCTAATGCCTTTAAAACACACATGAACATCAAGTAGTTTAGTTAATTAATGTTTGTGTTATTTTGGATTTGAAAACAACCTGGAACTAAGTACGCTCAAATTGATACAACAATAATTCAAACAGGGCTTCGAAATACATAAATAACAAAAGAGTGATGAAAATGTTCACAAATTTAGGTGATACTAATATATTTGTTCCTATCCTTTAATATTTGTTCATACTTGTTTTCCATCATTTCCTTGATTGACCCAAATCTCTTCATCTATTGGTTCTCTGTTTGAAGTTATTTGTTAATGATGGAAGTTCAACTTTGTTATTATACATTTTTCGGACATTTGCCATCATTTGTGTGTTAAAAATCAAAACACGACGTTTCGGGAATAATAATCAATTTCCGTTATCAAGTGACTAAAAACTAAAGAAACATGAAACTAGAAACTAATCCTATGTAAGAAGTAAAATTAAATAAGAATACCACCAACCTTAATATCTAAGCGTGCATCTCAGAGCTGAAACAGAAGTTAATAAACACAATCACGGTAACACACAACTAACGTCAAATACGTGTTGTTGTATCAAAGATACAGCAACAAGTGACATGGTCCAGAAGGCGTGACAAACTATTAGGGGAGTGGCCTATTGTTAGCTGAGTTAAGCTTCCTAGCCCGAGAGCGGGTTACAACCCCTTGTGGCGATTTAGCAGGTAAAATTTCAGCTTGATTTTTAACACACAAATGATGGCAAATGTCCGAAAAATGTATAATAACAACATTTATTGGTTGGTATTTTCTCCCATATACATAGCATAGAAAAAGTTACGTGATAAATAAATAATATTATAATTGTAATGATGTCTGTCTGTCTGCCTGTTGTCTTGCATCCATTGTAATGTTCTCGTTTTACGTATGACAGTGTAAACGTGTGGACAGATTTTAATCAAATTTGTTATGTGAGTATATTTTGTCCTTATCTTGGAAGTTTTCATTTTTTTTTAGTTGTCTTAACAAAATAAACACAAAATATCTATTTCCTCGTTTCGATGGAGTCAGTGGGATCGTGATTTGGTTGCATTACAGTTGAGTCTTCGTTTGGCAGTACAATTTTAGTTTTATGACTAACCGGAATCACCTGTCGGAATACCAACCATAAAGAATTGATAAAGGAGAGGATTTGCTGTCACTATAGCTAATAAGGAAGGACAGTGAGGGCAAGGAAGTAACAGTAGCTTGTCTGGCAAGTAGAGTATAATCGAGTCCTGACAATTTGGTCAGTTTAATTATTTAGTGAACTTTTCTAAATTACTATGTTAGGTAAGTTTTCCGCTAATGGCGTTCTAGACATTGTCGGGAAGCTATAATTATATAAATTTAAATAAGTTTGTTCGAAATAAGCCTTTAGTAACCCATATTACAAGTAGAGTTGTGTGCAGTTATTATTATCAGAATGTAAGTTCTCCAATTTATTTTTTATTATTAACTCATTAAGAGTGATTATCTAGAGTGGTGTTTGGCTGACGGTGATACCTAACCTAACCTAACCTAACCTAACCTAACCTAACCTAACCTAACCTAACCTAACCTAGCCTAACCTAACATAACCTAACCTAACTTAACCTAACCTAACCTAACCTAACCTAACCTAACCTAACCTAACCTAACCTAACATAACCAAACCTAACCTAACCTAACCTAACCTAACCTAACCTAACCTAACCTAAACTAACCTAACCTAACCAAACCTAACCTAACCTAACCTAACCTAACCTAAACTAACCTAACTTAACCTAACCTAAAAGAGAATAATGACGTGGGAGTGGTAATTGATTAATTTGTCCCCTAGCAACCCTATAACGTTGCATGATTGTGATCAAATTTCACTCAAGTATAACCTCAAAAAAATTTTACCGAAATGAGATTTTTGGTGACGATTAAGTTTCTGTTCATGTTTACAATGTTTGTGCAATTTTGCAACATTATTTCATCTCACCTTTTGCTTTTTACCTAACATATATCCGTTGGAGTATAAAAAACTTATCCAACCAAGTTGCAACCCCATCTTACAAAATAAAAAATTGCCCCCTCTACCTAGAAAAACCCAATCTGAAAATGTTGTATACAATTATTATTCTTTTACTTATTACATAATTCTCTCCTTCTCAATATTATCCTATATTTATCATAGTTCAATCTATAAATAAAAATGTTTGTTCACTGTTTCTTCAGGTGCATCCAAGACACGTTAAACTCTACAGAACGATGACTGGACCTGAGGACAAACTGGAGTCATCAACCAGTACTTTGGAAATACCTCTGAAGCCACATCACTTTACAGCGCATGGTCGGTTCAAAGTACGGTGTATAGCGAGCTTACACAGTCTATACTGGCAGACAACGGAGAAGAGTGCTGAAGAAGAAAGACCAAAATCTATAAGTGCACACAATGACGTCATCCTACCAATGGCTGATCAAGACTACAGGCCTGGGGTACAAGAGTTGCAGGTGGAGGATGAAGATTCTTATTTAGTTAAAGGTCATTAACTTTATATTGTGATAAGCCAAAATAATTTTAGATTATTTCATTTGATAATTTGTTTAAACCTCCTTTGATTTAAAAATTATTACATATAACTTTTCAATGGATTGCTTGGAAAACCCTATGTTACATTTTAACTCTTTCCCTTTAATTTTAGAAATTATTATTTTAAAAAATATTTGGCATTAACCTTTTAAATTTTGGTTAATTTGATATTGTTTGTTAAACAGCCGCCATGCACGTACAACTATTCCACTTTTAAAACATCTCTACTAGAGTTTAATATTATTTAAATTAGATTTTAATACGAATTTATTGCCTTAAAACACATAAAGACACAGACACATATATGTATAATGAATTTTAATAATACTGGTTTATCTAGTTGGTGGTGTATTTTTAAATAACAAATTGGAACCCATCGAAACGACATGTAACTAATTCTATTCAACTCGAACCACAAGTAAAATTGAACTACAATTACCCCCCCCCCCCTCAACATCTTAAACGATTTTAACAGTTACTAATCATTATGAATTAGATGGCTCCCTTAACTTAAGTCCTTTCAATCCTGTCTGCAGCACAGAGTTTTCATGAAATGTTGCCATACTACCCTGTCCTGTGCTCAAGCCCTGTCCCACCCCCAACTCCTTCCAGTTCATGTCCATCTCGACCAATCTTCTCCTGGTGAATCTTGGTCTACCTTTTCTTCTTTTTCTCTGAAAATTCAAATCCAACACATTTTTTCGATGACATCTTTATCTTTTCTCAGCGTTTGAACAATCTAGTTCCATATCTTCCACCTCACCTGAAGCTCTACCGGTGTCGCGTTCATTCTTTCACGTAGATCTTCATTCCTTAATCGCCAATAAATGATTGATATTTTTCGTAAGCAACGGTGTATGAAAGTTTTCAGTTTATTTTTGATGACTTCTGTTACTCTCCAGGTTTCACAACCAAACAGAACTACTGATTTAACCTCACTTGTTATAAATGTTCACATTTGATTTAACCGCAATTACCCTTCCTTGCTGACTGGATACAACTGTTGTGTACAAGCTATATTTAATTTCTTTCACACAAACCATCACGTTCTCATCTCCTCCCCCTCTTGGAGAGACCACACTCTCAAATTAGTGAAACTAGGGAAGTCCTCTACTTCCCCTCCTTTAACTTCAAACTTCTCGCCACTTATAGAATTTATTGATAAGGGTTAACTTTTGCTCCCATTTTATTGTAATCCTTTCAGTTTCTCAGCCTTCTAGGGTTGGGATAGAAACACTTATCATCGGCATAATCCAGATCCTCCAACTTTTCAAGCACATAATGTAAATGACTGTAACCAATCATTCATGAATGTTTAACAATGACTGTAGCAAGTTTATTATGATATTTTAAAAATGATCCCCACGAATTGAAATTTGATTTATTTTGACGTTTTGTACATTTTTACATTTGGTGTAGTTTGTGTCTTAAATATTTCACCACAATTTCATAAAAATAGGTTGAGTTGATTATCAGATATTCCTCCTTCAAGAAGGCAACGAATATATAAGGAATTGATAACGTTAATGTTTTGTTTGGTTTAAATTTTCTATCGAGTATCAATGTGCAAAGGTTTTGAAACTTAAAGATAATAAAACACATTTTTTATTTATTTTGTAATATCCACTTTTTATTAGTCTATCCGACCAATGGTTTCGCCTGCTAAGGCATTGATGAGGCTGTATTACAGACTGAAGAAAAAAGAAACAGTATCACAGTGAGTTTTGAAACTTGTATGCACTTTTTACCGAATCGCCAAACCAATTTACTCCGATGAACGGTTTGGCTGTTTTAAATAGTTTCCTATCAATGTATATTAAATTTGTTATACATCGCATATATTTTTAAACTAACCAGATTCTTATTTCTATTCCAGCCGCTCCTTCACCACCACATCTGAATTCAGGGAACGTAACTGCAACCACAGATGGGATTTTACTTGTTGTGTGTGTTGTGGTCAATTTTGGAAAATCATATTTAAAGTAACTGAAAGTTTTCCATTGACCAGACGAATAGTCAAAAGAAGAAATTATTTTTATGTTAATTTTTAGGGGGAAAAAAATTACAGCAATTATCTGACGGGGATAAGTACTTAGTTCAATCATCGATATTTCTAAGCTTTCGTTTAACACCTCTGGAGACAGTAAACACACACCAACACCAGAGGTTTGAGTTATCTTGAGTCTTTGAACTAATTTCTGGTTGACAAGTAAGTTGCAGTGCTTCTGTATTGGTTCAAGAAAAAATGAAATAATCCTGTATGGCTGTATATAATAAAATCAATAATACATAAGTAAGGGCTGCAAGTTGAGTAAAATACTAATTTCAATGTCGTTTCTAACGAGGTAAATAATTTGTTAACTTGAAAAAGCAAAGTCAAGTGAGAAGCGTACGCCCTATACTGAGAAGCAAGGGTAGCTCAGTTGGTAGAGCATTAGCGCCAAAACCAAAAGTCCTGGATTTTATTCCTAGTTTAAGTGGTATATTTTATTTAATTACTGTAAATACTATCTAAAGCGTCAGAATAAGAGTAGAACTAATTTCTTCGTAACCTTTTTCTACGATTTTCAAGTGTGTAAAAAATATTTTCAAAAAACTATCATAATTAATCGATTATTAGATTTTCTACTTTCTCTCTATATAAACGTTGAAAAACTAAAGTTAAACAAGGTAATAGAGCCATCATGATACTTACCCCGCCCATCATAAAATGTAATACAAACAGATCCTCTAAATACTAACCCCAAAAGTTAGTTTCTCGGGCCTTGTATGACATAATAAATTGTATTGATAGATCAAGCTGTCTTATTAAGTAGGATGAGTTTGTTTAAAACAGTTGTTACACAGGTTATCTCGTTGTGCATATCACTACATTCTTGATGTCCTTCTATGATGTACGAGTATACAGAGTGTTTCTGTAATTCAGGGGTCAAAAAAAAAAGAAAAGAGTTCCCTTAAATGTATATCCGTAAACGCTTCTTTTAGTGCTATACGCCATTTAGTTTTTTATAAATAATTTATACCTCTAGAACGGTATAACAGATTGAGTTGAAATTTTTCACTGTACTCTTGAATGTAAAGACCTAGTTTGAAAAAAGAAATGAACTTGTTGCAATAGTATGTTTCAAAATGGCAGCAATTAAAATATTTTAAATGAAAATAACCTCAAAAACTGTAAATTTTTATTTAAAAAACCTCAAAAGAACGTTTTTGTAGCCGGTTTAATTTCCTATCGATTGTTATACAGATAAGGGGTAACAATTAAACAGTGTCTATTCGCGTTCATTGCTGAGAGAGGTGGACTAAAGGTGATATGATCATTAATCTAAATACCATATTTAAACTCAAGAAAAATCAGCTGATTGTTATACAATGTTGCCAATTTTAAAAAATTGTAATAATATTTTGCATTTTAAACGACTCATATGTTGAAATAATCAAATAAATCGACTGTGCTTTACTGTTACACTTTATCTGATAGTTTGTACAGTAATACCATTCGATAGGAAATTACACCGGTTAAAAAAAAAATACACTTGATGATTTTTATAAAAAAATTACTGTTTTAATGTTATTTTTAAAAGGCTCATATTTTGAAATGGATTATTGAAACAAATGTTTTCAACTAGTTCTTTAAATAGATGAGTACCGTGCAAAATTTCAAATCAATCGGTTAGGCTGTTCTAGGAACATAGATTTTTTAGTATTAGTAAAGAAACAAAATGGCGGATATCTGGTAAAATAAGCGTTTCCGGATATAGATTTATATAAATTTATTTGTTTATTTTAACAAATATGACTAACCCCTGAATTACCTCCGCGCATTACATTCCACTCGCTTCGCTCGTGTCTGTATCTCGGCCGTAGACAGTCTGTAGATATGTCAAGGAGACTCCACTCGCTTCGCTCGTATCTGTGACTCGTCTCTGCTGGATCTTGTAACTATACTGACAGCACCCTTTCACGGGAGCTCAAAGCTATAAATTACATATTTTGTGTATAAATTCGCTATTTGTCACTGTTGATAGATGGAATTGATATCATTACATGCAGGATTGAAATAAGCAAATTTCTGATTATCTTAGAGTGTTGTAAATTAAATAACACATGAGATTAGAAAAAAATGTTTGAAATTGCTGTCATTTTGAGATTTTAATTCGAGTTTTTGAATTTCAAAAAGGTTCTATATAAACGTACCCTGTACTAAATTTCATGTTCCTCTTTCAATTTGTTTGGGTTTTCGAGTTTTTACGTACAGACGACAACGACGACGGACGGATGGAATGTTGAAAAATCACTTTTTCGGTTTTTTAAATTCATGAAACGTAAAAAACAATCAAATAATTCATATCCTGAATACTGTTAAAACCACAATTGTCTGTCTTATTAGGTGGCGCTCGTACCAGATTCATTGTTTGTTGAACAATCATCGCGACACGCGACTCTTATCTTACGATATTTTCTTCCACAACGAAGCGATACGATCTAGTAAAGATGATGTTTTCGTGATGTATTGGTATTTGGAAAACATTAGAAAGAAGAGAAGGGCGAATTAAGTACAGCAATTAGCGACATACTTCCGGTGGAATTGCAACTATCTGAAGAAAAAAATAAATTTAAACAATTTAAAAAAATATAAACTTGTTAACCCTAAAAACGTTATTTCTTATTAAAAAAAAATAATAATAATTTTTTAAATTCAGTTGCATTTTGTCGAAGTTTTTAGATTACGATTTTATAAACAGAGGTATTTTTCAACAAATTTGAAACTTAAATTTCATCGTTATTGATACATCTCACCTATTTGAATACAGAGCTAAGAGATAGGCTGGAGATGTTACCTAATACTGATGGACGTTATCATACTTTCGTACAACTATTTAGCCACTAAAAAACAGTTTAAATCGCAATAGCGATAATTATCTTATAAGATAATTATCGCATATCACTCCCAATCTTAAGATCTATATCGTATCGCTCTAGAATTCAACTATCCTTACGGTTTATAAAATGTTTAATAAGATATAACTTTTCTTCAATATTAAATCATAAACAAATGTTTTCAGTTTGTATAATATTATTGTGAAATGTATCTGTGTAATTGTAACAATCTGTGAAAACAATTTAGTTGTGGATGTGTAAATTTGTAATCGAGTGACGTAATTTTTGTACATAGAATAAATAGACTCAAAATATTTGTAGAATGTCTTAGGTTATTTGTAAAATTTAACTGTAACAGTTTGATTGTAAACAAAATAAAAGTGTGTTTATTTGACCTTTTAACTTTCGGAAACCGTGTTGGCTTGTTGGAAAATTATTCTAATAATAGTTTATGGAAGATTCACATGATATTGTAAATGAAATTACAGCAAATTCTATCTCAGAGAGTTAAAACTATTATCATTTTCAAAAACATTGAGTAGATATAAATTTAGTATATAAAAACATCTAGTTTTTACAATATTTATTGATTTTACCTTTTGTTTTTCAAAGGCAAAAATCTCTTGATATTTTCGAATTAAAAAGAACCGTAGCCTTCGAATAATCTAAGAGCTATAGTGTCAGAAGAGAACAAGAGTTGGTCAAGAGAGACGTAATAGGAAAGACAAAAAAGAGAGATCAAACCAAAACTACAAGAAGAAATGTGAAAATCCAGCAAGGCTCCCTTGGGCTTGTTATACGCGTACTCTTGAATGAGTCTTGCAAACAAATGCCAATATCTATCATATTAATTTTGTCAAGTTTTAATATTCTACGTTTTGCCTACGTAAGCACTTTTTACCAATTTCGTTAATTTATTTCTTGAGTTATTTAACAGTTATTTTTAATTAATTTCATTATAAAATGTTGGCTTCTTATCTAACATTACTACCCCATAGCTATATTTCTTTAGGTAATACCTATGTCAATGTTTATTACCATTGAGGTATATACAGGGTTGGAAAAAAGTCCGGCATATATTGCAATATCTCAGCTTCTAATTGGCGTAGGAAGGTGACAGACACAACGAATTGATATGCTTATATTTAAAAAGAGAGGGGAATACTTTTTTGGAACATTCTGTATATGGAACCTGTGTTTTGGCACCTCCTGTATATAGCCCCAATCAAGTCTAATCACCTTATTATGCTGAATAGAAGCTGAGATATTACAATATACAAGTATGTGACCCAACCCTGTACGTTAACGTTATTTTATGATAGTTTGTCAATTAACTTAGCAACATAACCATTATGAAGAGCAATTTGTTAATTACAATTTAAGTCCAGTCAAAATAGAAATTCGACATAAGGAGGTGCAAGAGTTACAGAAAGCAGTTAATTTGTGACTATGTGGAAGCTGCGTTGTCAACTCGAGTTTGTTGCATGTAAATTTGATTTGATTTTATAAACATGCTTAAGACAAGTTCATGACACAAATTGGTAAGATTAGACCTTATTCAAATAAATAAATAGTTTACAAATTTCAAGAAGGCGTCGAATGTTGATTTGCACTTGATTTACTGACAACTAACTTATGCTTTTGTAAAAGAAGTTTTGTTAGTATTTCTATTTTTATGATATGTTTTTACACCGTTCTCTAAAGTTTTCAAAACATTAAAAAAGGTTTTCAATGGGGGTAATATCATATTTCAATACTAATACGGAAAGTAACCTTTCTTGGGATCGTGTTTTATGTGCTTGGCAAAGCCGATCAAGAAAATTCGATCAATCACTGAAAAAAATACTTTCAATACGAGTTAGAACGATAATTTTCACCATTTAGAAAAAAAAAATGAAAAAGAAAAAAAAATAAATAAATAAAACATACACACACAATAGGGCTAAGCAAAATAAAAACTAGTAAATTTCTTATGATATGCACTTTTAATTAATAGTTTTAGCTCTTATTAGAAACAAAATTATCACAACAAACATAAACGAGGTAAACAACATAAAAAACCTATAATTAAAAAGTTCAGATTAATGTTTAGGGTATATTTTTGATTGTTGGTAACATTGATTACTTCGTTTAGAAGTTTTTTCTGAAGTCCCTGTAATGTTCCCACGTTTGTAGTGGCCATGTTTGTATTTTCTATTTTTGATCTACAAAAATGTTGTCTAGACAAATAAACCAATAAAACTTTGTCTTTAATTTAATTTGATTTAACATTTCAACTCTGCACCACTCACTATATTCCTCTTCATATCTAACGCGAGATTTCTCTGGTAGTAGGTTTATTGATATCTCTGAAGATTTTTTTCAATAACTTATCTTGTGTAAGTAGTCATTTTCAAACACGTAAATACAACAGTGAAGTTTGGCTATTTGTTTTGACAATTCTATTGTTAGTTCAGCTAATTTCAAACAAAAAAAAAATGCATTGGAATGAAATATTCCTGCTCCTGGTGGGCAAACACGAAACTAAATTAGAGCAATGGACAGTCAGCTGATCGCTTTCCCTTGCTCTGAATTTGAGATTGGGAAACGATAACTTTCGTTGCTCTCAGCTGTTCGAAAACAGCTGCTTTCTGATGAAAAAAAATAATATCCTCTACTTTGTGTAATACAACAGACATAAAGATTCTGTTTGAAGTAAGCTATAAGAATTTATCAACTTTAAAAAGTACAAGGGATGAAGGGTAGGGGGAGGATTATCACGCAGTTGTTTGTTTTCCCATAGTAAACATAATTGTATTTTCTTCTCATAGACATTAAAAGCGAACAATTGCTTTTTTAATCGTTTTCACAATATAAACGTTTTGTATTGCAAGTACAGAATCGTACCGAGTTAGCAAGGAAATAACTTTAACAAAAGTTTGTAAATTGCGGTAACATCGGAGATGTACAAAATATGTATACAATGAAATATACTCGTCAATAATTAATTGGTAGATTAAAAATAATACGAAGTATAAAGAATGTTACGTAAAGGGTGAACAAGATATCGTATTTTTTATGGATATATCAATTTTAAAGTTCCTGAGTCCTAAACGTCTGACTATGGTATCTGCATTGCTTTACACCCCAAATGCGTGGAACCATTTCAATTAAATTTAGTATTGGGGATATTTTGGCAGTATAATTGATTATTTATTCATTTTTTAAGAACTTAAAATTTGTAATGGATGGTTATAATACAAAATTACGGTCAGTCTCAAAAGAATTTTGAGCAAATTACATTCCAGTGTAGCATTTAAACCCGAAACAACATTGGTTGCTATTTCCCCAAAATGGTGGTGAGTTATAGTGAAATTTCAAGATTAAAAACTTGATCCTTGTGCAAAACTGAAAATATTTTAGGATAAATTGGTTAAATACAAAAAAGAACCTTAACTGATGTCTGAAAAGCTATTGTAAGTCATAAGCAAAATCAATCTCACAGGCAGTCGTATCCGGGTAAATGCAGGTTGAAATAATCAAATAACAATAAATCATGTCACACAATGTGGAAAACTAAAACTCCATATTCAACAAAACTAAATAACTCACCTGTCCATTCCAACCAATATGAATAAAGAAATTTTAAAATCTGAAACGTTGAGAAGTGATGGGTAGAGGGGTGAGAGATGGAGAGATGATTTAGTAAGGTTCAGACCACAGAATGAAAAACATTAAAATATAATTAAAATAAAAGTAAACAAAGGTATAAATAAAAGGTAATTAAAAAATATATATTAAAATATTTATACGTGTTATATAAATGTTTTGTTTTTTAATAAGTGTTTTCAGTAGAACTGTATCTAAATTTATATATAAGAAAACAACAAAGGGATATTAACTTCTTAAGAGATAAATAGAATAATATAAAATATAGTAAGGCACTATTTAAAATGATAGATAGATTGTCTTTAGAATTTATGCATATTATCATTTGAAAGAAATATGTTAAAATAAAAAAACAATTATACAGAAATACATTTAGATTAAACAAAACCTAATACGTAATGACTGTAAAAATTTCATAATTAATTTTTTTCATATGTATGAAAGTTATTATAAATAAAAATTTAAAACATGTCATTTAAATTTACATAAATAATGAATAAATTTAAAACTCAAATTTGTCTCTATATTTTATTATAAATAAAGATTTAAAACATGTCATTTAAATTTACATAAATAATGAATAAATTTAAAACTCAAATTTATCTTCGTAATTTATAATCCTTTATTCAATTTGGATGTACCTGAAACAAAGCCAAACGAGAAATAATAATTTTAAGGATATGTTATTTTTAAAAGTGACGAAATCATAAATAACCATATGAAGAACCACCAAAGTCTTGCGATCTATTTAATCAAATAAGATTTATATTGTGTACGTGTTCATGAGGGAAGCAAATTTAGCCCCTCATTTAAATATATATTTCCATCGAAAGTAACCTTTGTTCAATTTTACTTTTTCATTGACAAGTTACGGAGTTTAGGTTCATTGTTTAGGAGTGGAATGGGAAAGATTGTGTAATGGTTTTCCACTGTACAGTTAATATACAGGGTGATTTTTAAACATAGAAACGATTTTATATTGCAAAAGTGAGACGTAGTTCAAGGCTAAATAAATGCAGATCTACATAGTTTAAGAAATTATACTTTTCTTACATTTTAATATGTTGTCAGCCATCTTGAAACCTAATGTAATTTTTTTTAAATAGGAAAGTGTACATGTTATACACGATTTTAATGTTAAATATAACAAGAAAAACAATAGTGAAAGCCGTTTTGCCCTTATTTATGAGTTATACGTATTTATAGTTACAATGACGAAAATTCTCGTTTGGAATAAAACAGGGTAAAATCAAAACTTTTTTATTGTTTTTTTTCCTTGCTGAATACATCCAATAACAAACGTTAAACAGTACTTATAATAATGATAAACAATAACTTAAAATATTAACAACACAACAACAAATTCGCTTTGTAACTGATATTTTAAAATTTAAATAAATATTTTCGACCAATACTTTACTAATACAATAAATTTTATTTTTGATCACACAGAAGGATACATTTTGAAAACATACCATTTTACAATAAATGTTCAAAGTGCTGCTTCCTTACAGATTGGAAGTGTGCTAACTTTAAGTAATATAATTTATAAAAGTAGGCCTTGATTAAACCAGCTGTTTGCATTACGTTACAATAATGTAGGTAATTAACTACTCATTTCGCAGTAAAATTATGGTATAAAACCATATTACTCTCTATCAATTGTTAACTTTTGAAATAATAATGCCTATTTTAAGTGAACCCAAAATAATAACTGCTTTATTACAAGAGAATTTAATTATTAATTAATTGTTTATAACCATTATTATTATTTGCACTTTGTAAAGTTAGTTATGAAGTGTATTCTGCAGGGAAAAGACAATAGAAAATTTTCAACGGTACCCAGTTTTATTTCTAACTCATTTTTGGATCATTTAAAATTTGAATGCTTGGAACTAAAAAACGAAGGCATTTATCGTAAGAATGCATAATCGTTTTTCCTGTCAAATTTTTCATAAAAAATCATATATCATATTTCCACTTTTATATTTAAAAAGTAAAATTTTATTCAATATGATTAAAATTTCAAACAGAAAAAGTACAATGTTACAACTATATAGATCAGCATTTAAGTACCTGCATCCAAGTACCTCTCAATTATGCAATGTGATGTCGTTTCATTTCTTCAAAACGTCATACAAAATATCAAGTATTCCTTGTTATAGCAATATTTAGAGTGTTTTTTGAGACAGAGTCTATATTTTATTAGAAGTATAAAAACCGTACATAATTCAATTACATTTTCTGGACAAATTTATGTATAAATGAGCTAAGCAAATGAAAAATTAAACATTGTTATACAAAGTTGATAGACAGTATATGGATTACAACGTTTATATGCATCGATGGGTAC
This sequence comes from Aphrophora alni, assembly GCA_963513935.1. NCBI lineage: Eukaryota > Metazoa > Arthropoda > Insecta > Hemiptera > Aphrophoridae > Aphrophora > Aphrophora alni. The sequence continues at coordinate 39,592,967 of OY740778.1, forward strand.
TGGAATTTTTTCTAAAGTCTGTAGGCATTAGATTTACAAGAATGACTTTCTGAACATATTATAATATCAAAGAGCGAGGCTTTCTGTTTACAAAACCACTTGTGATGCAATACACGCCTGTAAAAGTTTCATTTAAATCGTTTGAGGTTTAATCAAATTATCATAGGTAAATACACACACTGGAGCAACGTACTAGTTCGCTAAGCTTCTCATTTTAATTAATCTTCCTTTGACAAGCTTTTCAAAGATATTATAGTAGAGGAAGGTCAAAGTGAATAAATCACATCTCTTTGATTGCTTCCGCGAAAACTTACTACTAGCAATGTCAGTTTTTATTTTGTAGCAATACCCTTCCTGGAGTACCTCTTTGTATTGTATTTATCCTCTTTGGCTTCCTTGTAGTTGTGAAGGGGAACCTTTTACGATAGTCTGTTTATGCAGTAAAACATGGGCGTCATCACGAGTTAATTATTGGGGGGGGGGGACATATGCCGGGGGTCTGGTGGTATGGAAATTTTTTTAAATTAAACTTCTCAAAACATCCTTTTTATGCATTTATTTTAATATTTTTTCAGCAAATGAAGTACACTAAAACAATAACTTTTTAAAATTATAACTTTTTTAAGCCGAGCGGAGAAACAAACCTTCTGCGCAATGAGTCAGATCCGATTCAAGACGAGACGACGATACTCCACACCGACAAACTAACTACCAACATACTGGGCTTTATTGCATACAACTATTCAAAATTAATTCTATTTGCGTTTGTAACAGAAATGTAATGTTAAAAACCCTAGTAAAGACAAAGCCCGATGTTTACCTTTTAAGGTTTTAAGTAAATCATTCGTTTTTAGCAAAAATATTTATACATCTCAAACATTTCCCCCCAGTCCCCCCCCCGGCGATAACGCCCATGCAGTGAAATATTTTGTATAAAATCAAATTCTACAGAAAATCATAATTGTGCACAACTTTCAATATATTTTGCGTTCGTACATAAAACTGTATCAACCATTTTCTTTTATATTAAAAACTTGTCCGTCTCTCTGGGAAGATACTGTCTGTCTATATGGGGGACATTTAAATAAAATGATTTCTGAGTAATTGTGATAAATTAATGTCAGGAAGGAACAAATCAATTTGATGAGTGTCATTGTGTATCTTACCCAACCCCATAATGTAGTTTAATACAAGTATATCCTCTTTCCCAAGAAAGAAAGTTGGGAAGTTGATATATCAAAAATCCTTAACCACTAGAGTAAGTTTGTTTAAAACAGTTGTCACACAGGTTTAATGAAACTCGTAATTATGTACATCCCTACTTTCTTGACATCGGCTAGGCCTTAACCAACCTGTAGATGTTTTTATTAAAAAGTCTCATATTACAATATTTATTTTAAAATTAAAATACAAATGTACGATCATACATTACGAATACAATACATTTTGAAAGCATACTTTAATAAATGTTCAAAGTGCTTCCCCTCTACAGATTGTCAATGAGCTAACCTCAAGTAATATCCATTTATGAAAGTAGGCTTAGTTTAAATCAGCTGTTTGCATAACATTACAACAATGCACCTTATTAACTCATAATTTCGCCTGTAAAATTAAGTTACAATGGTTCAACATTATGTTCTAGTTTGTTATTTGATGTATTCTGAAGGAAGAAACACAAAAGAAAAGTTTCGAAGGCGCATTTTATCCCGTTTTATTACTAACGCAATTTTTCCATCATTCTTTGAATGTATATAACTTAAAAACGAACCCGTTTATCGAAAATCGCATTTCACAATCTTTTTCTTGTAAAATTTTATATAAAATCAAATATTGTGTGTCCACTTTCCTATTATAAAAAGAAAGTTTAATTCAATATAGCGAATCCAAGATTGGAAAAAACTTAAAATCTACAAAAAAGTATATATTTTTTAAACAATGTAGATCCGCATTTGTTACTGCCTACAAATACCTCTCAGTTATAAACCTGTTTCCATACTTTAAAATTACCCTGTATAAAATTTATATTGCAATAACAATTTCAAAAAACATTTGCACGATTCTTAACGTCTAGTACAAAGAAATTATATGTTTACTGTGTGAAAGCAAACAACTGTATGATAATCCTCCCCTACCCTACACGTCTTGTTTTGTACTTAGGGTTGCTTTGATAAATTCCTATAGCTTTATTCAACCATAATGCTACTGGAATCGGCATGTTTGTAGTATTGTTAAACTTGGGAGAACTAAAAATTCTGTTGAATCTCTTTGAAAATGTTTGTAACATTTGAAAAACTTAAGAGATTAAATAAATGTTTTATAAACATTGCACAAACTTTCTCTTATATTCGTTAGATTATTTTGAACAACATTTGTGTATGTTGTTACACCTGCCTCATTTGTGTCACAACCATGTCTTAAATAATAAATTATACTAATTATCGTTGGTAAATACACAAATGGTTACATCTAGGAGCAATCTAAAGTATTGAGTCTCGGTCGCTTAGCTTCATCCTTAACACTCAATCCAAAGACATTAAAGTATTGAAAAGTCAAAGTGAATAAATCACATCTCTTTGATTGCTTCCACTATAAGTACTAGCAAGGTTTTCTTGTTTTCTCTAGGCCTGCCCTTTCTCAAGAACCTCTTTGTACAGCTTCCTTTATCCTCTTTGGTTTAGTTGTGGTTGTGAAGGGGGATCCTTTGATGATGGTATGCACCGCAGTTTATCATCTAATCTGTCTGTCTGTGGGGTGAAATATATACATGTACGCTTACTTTTATGTAAAAATCAATAAATCGTTGAATAAAATTGTTGACACAAAATTAGTGATTTTATCTAGAGATTTAATACTTTCATTCTCATACATATATAGGATAAGTTATTAAGTTGACAACGTAATAAACTAAAAGGAAACGCATTTTCGAAAAACAAATTTTTAACATAAAAATTGTCTGGTTTTATAGGACAAAAAACAATAATTTTGATTTGTTGAACGTCTTAAAGATCATTTCAGGTCGATTTTAGGTTTTGAAAATAGGAACCTACATATATTTTTTATAACATGATACTATTAAACAACAATTTTGTGGGAGTACTTTTGTATCTGCTGTCGAATTGGTAAGAGGTTGAACATACAAATTAGAGAATTTATTTTTTTTTACTTTTTTTTGTTTGAAAATATGAATTTTAGAAAAATTAATTAAAAATGTATAAATAAATATTGAGCGTTACTTGTGAGATAGTATACTTGATAGAATAAAACTTCAAATCCTCAAAAATATTACTTTTATTTATTGAAACGCGTTTCATCGACAAATTCGTCATCTTCAGTGGTGTACTAGCTACAATAACTCAACTATAGTATAATTTAATGTTACAACAGTCGGTACATGATGGAATTAAACTTCTGCATATGGAACAAAAAAGTAGGAAACTCAATAACCTGGAATCTTTAGAAATCAATAGATCAATTTTAAAAAACCATACTTCCAACTTAAATGAACAAATACATCTTAACTCATCACCACTATTGCAACCTATTATGTAACCTTTGTTATCTAAAACACCCCCACTCCCATCCCACCGGTTAGATCATTCACCTTTCTTTTGTCATTTCTCAACCCCTTTACCCTTTACTCTTTTAACCTTTCATTTTGTCTCACATTTTTAGTTTAGATTTGTTTGTTTTCAATTTAGTTGCTTGAAAATGCCTAACGGCGAATCATATGTCGCAATTAAAGCTGTTTTGTGGAATTAAATAATCATCTTATTATTTCCATCAACTATAATAGTTATAATTCAGTTTTGAATCACTTACATCACTGAAAATGACGACTTTGTCGTTGAAACGCTTTTGAATAAATGAACGTACTTTTGTGAGGATTTGTGTTAAGTTTTATTCCATTAGGTAATTACAAATAATTGGTTTGGAAAAATATTTTGAATTATTTTTTAAAATATTTTGGTTTAATATTTTTTGCTGCTTCAAAAAAACATTATTTTATCAAAACATATTTAAGTCAATAAACAAATCTTTCGGACTAGAGTTTCTTGTTTTTGGTTGATGATTGAGTCGAGATTAGAATGTGGTGCTACACTGTAAGGGGCAGAGTATGCAATCTGACTACACAAGTTTTTTTAAGTGTTTCAATACTCAGGGGTTCACTTTAGTGAGTACAGGGCGGCAATCCTGAGGTACCCTAGCTGGATCTACACCTTGTTTCATATAGTCTGTGTTAGGTCCTTCTCTTCCATCTTTCCTACCAGTCTCTCTTGACCAACTATGGTTTCATTCCGACGTTAACGATAATAGAATGTTTCAGTGCTATGGGTCTTTATTTTATTATCCCCCCTACACGATGATGACCGAGAGTTTCTAAGCCCTCAAACAACAACGGGGTGCAATGTGTCTATTCATAAGTATTCCAGTAGCCAATAGGTTAAATTTTTTAATTATTATTTTTTTTTAAATTTAGAATTGAAACTGAACTTAGTCCATCTCTCAATATTTCTATAAAATGAAAGCGTTTGTTAGCTGCACATCCTACGACGCACTCCAATATACAAAATCACTATTTCTTGTGTTATTTACTTATTAGTCTTGTCTTAGGCCAAATCAAACGGTTTTATCCTGTCCAACCGCCGAACTGTCCAACCGCCGAACCGAATTGTCGAGAACTTGTAGCATCTCGATGTTATGGTGCTTATGCAATCTTTCTTCACGCTTCCTAGCAAATCGCCGAACCTCTTCAATTTTAATGTTGCTTCTTTTTGCGCAGCCCCAAAAGCTGCACACCATAAGTCCAGATAGGTTTTAGGACTTGTTTATAAAGTAATAGTTTATTGTGCACTGACAGCTCTGAATGCCGCCCAAGAAGCCAATGCATTTTCCTTAGTTTGAGATTTAGTTCATTACGCTTCTTTTTAACATGCACCTTCCATCGCAATCTTGCGTGTAGTGTTATGCCCAAGTATTTTGCATTATTCTCTTGTGGGATCACTTGTTGATTGATAACCACTGGGAGATAATTGGATTTTCTGTTAGTCAAATTAACATGAACAGATTTTGTCTTATTCAGCTTCATTCGCCAATTTTTAATCCAGTAATAGATTAAATGCGTTGATTTGGATCAAGAACAGCACCCAATGCCGTGGATTCTAATCCTTTTCTAGACATATATTTAGTTTTTCCCAACCTGTGTATAGTTAAAGCAAGCCTGCTATAAAAGAAATGGTGGTTGAACTGAGCGGAAGTTGACTGTGGGTAATTCAATGCACAAAAAACAAACTTTTTTTTTTTGTGTTAAGTTAACTATACATAATTTTTCACCCCATATTGTGACAGATTTAAATCTCATATTTTGTAATAAATAAACACTAGTAATATAAATTATTATTTAGTTTTCTTTAATATAAATAGGTAAATGTATGTTTTACGTTAGCTACCCAAGAAAAATATTGTATAAACTGCATAAAATACTTTAATTATTAATATATTAATTATTATAATATATTATTATTAATATTATTTAATTATTAATATAATAATTTAATTTTGTGTGAGAAATACATTACTACAAAATTACAAAACTTACACTTTTAAATATCTGAATATGCAAATCTTATCAAAATCTTTCCAATAAAACACAACACAATCTTCAGTTCTGCCAAGCGTAATAATATACAGACAAAGGTTTCCAGACGTATTATAGTTGAAATAAGCTATAGAAATTTATCAAAGCACCCCCTAAGCATAAAACAAGTGATAAAGGGTGGGGGTGGATTATCACACAGTTGCTTACGTTCACATAATAAACATAATCGTATTTCTTGTCATAGAACTTAAGAGGCGTAAAATTGTTTTTTTTTTAATTGCTTTCACTACGTAATATTTTTATAGGCGCAAGTACAGAGTATTTAAGTTAGCAAGTAAATATAGACGAGTTTCATCAAAATTAGTTGAGTTGTGTTGTTGATAGAGTAAAAATTTAAACAAAAAACAGGTCCATAACATGTCCTTTATTCCCTCTATAGCTACCAGTTTAATTTGAAGTTCGGCGATTCATTCCGCATGTTTATCTTAATATAAAAAATACAAGTTTACATTTTAATCATCACCCAACGACTTTCCATATTTCTCAATCTATTCTATTCAATCCATTACGTACTCTATACAATATGAAATCTACGGATGTTTTAGAGATTTATTAATCTTTTCCATGTTACCAAACAAACATTACAGTTGACTTCAGTTATAGACTACAGACAATATCTATAACTGAAACATCAGTGCATCTTAAATTAAACTCTCCTGTAGTCTTTGATTACTTTCTGTATCCCCTAGGGAACCTATTGTCTCATGGGAGCGCTGCGGGACATTGGTTGTAGCCAACCTTTATATACTCGTAGTAATAATAAGGAAAAAAAAAATAAATAATGAAAAAATGTTTTTCACAGAAGGTAGAAAACTGATAATATCAATGAGGTAGACAGTAATCTCTATAATATGTAAGGAAAGTTTGTTTAAGTGTTTTAGTCTTAAATATTATCAGTACAAAGTCGTTTAAGGGCTGTAATTACTCATGTATATTTCCTTTTTAAATATAAGAATCAAAATAAAAATTTACATAGGCCTACATAGAATCTGACTTATCCGAAAAAAATTGACAATTATGAAAAATGATATTTTTTATAACTATTTTTGTTTTATATCTTGAGAGAGGGCAGCGTAAGGAGGATTTCCAATACTATGAAGATGTAGAATATTAATCTTCAAATTACTCAATTTGAGATTATATTATAAGAATCACTAGAGCACTCTGGTGAATATATAATAAAGGAAAGGATTAACCCCAAAACTACAACAAAAAACACTAATAACACAACGTATGTTTATTCTACCTGATGTACATTTCAGTAACATAGTTACCATCCTCAGAGGTTGAGTATTAAACAAACACTAAATCTATTAATTTATAAGAAAGTTGTACAAGTGAGATTTCAAACCCACCCCTTCCTGTGGTTAGTTCGTATTTAAAAATTAAGGAAGTTATTTAGTTAAGATTATTTTGTTAGATTATATTGACCAAACAATTGTTAGGGTATCCAACCCCATTCCAGCTAGTGAAAGGGACAAGGGCATTGACCAGGCTAATGACTTGGTTCATTGCCATTGGTTGAACTAACTGACCAGGCTAATGACTTGGTTCAATGCCATTGGTTGAACTAACCACAGGAAGGAGTGGGGTTGAAATCTCACTTGTACAACTTTTTATAAATTTATAGATTTAGTGTTTGTTTAATACTCAACCTCTGAGGATGGTAACTATGTTACTGAAATGTACATAAGGTAGAATAAATATAACTATACAGTTTTTGTGTTGTTAGTGTTTTTTGTTGTGGTTTTGGGGTCAATTCGTTCCTTATATTGTTTAACAAACTTGTTTTTTTCGTTATTAAACTATTTTTTGGTTAAGAATTTGGATTTCTTGATAAGTAAAAAGAGGATGAAAAATAATCAAAACAAACTTGTCCATGGAAATTATATCACCAAATTAGGTGAATGTTTTATGAAAATTGTGAATGTTAAAGAAGAAACTGTTTCACATAGAAGAGACTACTATAGACGGTAGTAAGGAAAACTTTCAACTTGTGATCTAATTAAATATAATACTGACTATCTGAAAATATTTTTACGCAATGAAGAATAGATTGACAAAATGTTCAACGCCAGACCTTAGTATTCCAAGCTGATTAAGTCACCCTCAAAATATCACCCTTGTTAATCTCAATGATTTCATCTGTGGAGAAGACTCAACCTATCAAAGCACCTATGTCCACGTTAAGTAAGATAATTTCTATTTAGCAAACAGATAAAACAAAGAACTTCTAATTTTATAGTATTATATTTTTGGATATATAATTTATAGGCTTTATTTAAATATACTGCTTTTCCATTGACCTTGTCAAATAATCTTTAATCAATCAAACAATCAACACCTAATTTAAGACCAAACGTAACAACAAAATGACTAATATTTAAGTTACTAGGAAAGATTCTAAAAATTGGTAATGCTATTTTATAAATTGTTATTTAAAATACTGAAACGATATCTAAGTGTCCGTGATCTATGTACATGTCATAGTTTATGGCGTTTCTTAAAGAAGCCGGCAATAATGTATATCTTCAATATAAAAATTAGCTAAAAAGACATTTGTGAAACAAAACGTGGACACATTGCTAGAGAATGTTTCAAGGTAAATAAATCGGGACGTGTGACATGGTTTTGGTAGGATATGAAGTAGCTTTTTAACTTTTTTATGAATTTAAAACTTTTTTGCGCTTGAAAAATATGACAATAATTATTATTTCTATTAACAGTTGCTGTTTAATTTTATAATATTTTCTTTAACCTTTCAAAAAAAGGTGCTCCGATGTATTGTTGATGCACCATGGTATATAAGAAATGACAACTTGCATAGGGATTTGAAAATAGATACGGTTAGAGAAGAAATAAAAAAGCAAGCAAGCAAGCACAGACAACGCATTGAACAACATGAGCATCCGGAGATACGCGGATTGATGGATACAACTGGTTTAATTAGAAGACTGAAACGAATAAAACCATTGGACTTAATGGACTTTAGACATTAAGGGAGAAATGACCAATGGTTTATTTTCCCTCAAAATGTATATATTATTAAATGTAAACTACTATACAGTATTTGTACTCAGTTGTAATAAAAAAAAATATATAAAATAATATATATACAGTATATATATAAAAAAATAATAATTCTTTAAAACTTAATCTTCATAAAAACATATGAGGAAAATATAGCAATAGTTAGATCATTTACTCTGCCATTGTGAAGTTCTTTGCTTAATTTTTTTTCCCGTTAAAGTTGTCAGGATTTTAGGGTATGTCAACACATCGATTGCTACAGCATAATATTTACCACATCTCTGATCCCACTGAATGATCCCCCACAAAGCATTTAACTATAATTATTACTATCTGTGATTGGTTTACAGTAGCTGTGGCATTATTTACTGAAACTTCTTAGTCTGTAAATTTTGTTGTACCACGTGACACCCCACACTGGGTTTAGAAGAACGGTTTATTGAATGTATTATAACTTCCAAATATGGAGGTCACTTTACAGAAACAATAGTTATAGTTTGAGAACGTTCTAATAGGAAACAAGTGAATTGTGTATTTTAAATCATATAAGTAATATTAACCCATATTCTTTAATATCTACGTATTTAATGCAAGCGTAGAGCACGCTAGCGTATATACAAATAAGTACATAGTGGATGCTTTCATGCGGACTCGGAGCACGGTAGCGTATATACAAACTTTGTTAAACACAAAGTTGAGTGCATCACAGAATTATAAAGTTCTTAATCACTCAAGTCAGAACGGTATCAGCGGAACTTTGTATCTGTGTAATGTTTGATTAAAATAAACTGATTTGGTTTTCTCGTGCTTGATGAACAAAAAACTAATTGAGAAAAATAAATGGCGAACAAAAGTTCTCACAGATTGATCAAAGTTTCTCTTTTGTTTACGTACTTGAATGTACAGGTACTGTGTCGCATATTCAATAAATTATGCGATTGCACCCAATAATTTCCACTCTTTTTTATGTTTTTTAAATACTATAACACCATAAAAGTTATCATCACCGGAAGAAGTCATGATTACAACTGACGAAATGATTCGAAAAAAATATTTTTTGCCAAGAGATTGTATAGCTTTAATGTTCAGCAAAATTATCTTAAGAAGTCATTCATTGTTCGATCAATATCAGTCTATTTTGCAACCAGTCTTGAATATTACACGCACACACCACACATAAGATAAAATACAGAGGTCAATATAGCCACTACTATTCTCAAAGATATACAGGAATAATTCGAAAATAATGTTAACGGAAGAAGAATTAATTGCACAACTATTCAACCCCAAGCATTAGCATTCCTTGGGGATTCTATAACCCTCTAAATATCACCCTACGTAATCTCGCTGGACAACGTTCGATATGTTGAGGGTGATAGCCAAAGTTTGCGTAATAATAAAAGTAATTTTCTTTCCTTTAATATATGAATATTTGACTGATTGTGTTGCTACCGTTTTAAAAGAGATAATTTACTTTGAGAAGGAGAAAATTCTATTGAGCTTGTATAAATTTACTGAAAAATAGAAGATATTCAACTGTATAACTTACAGTTACAATTAATATCAGTTTGAATGTATTCAATTATTTTTGGACCATTTCAGTTGTTCAAATAAAATCCTTATACAATGTGTTCCACGAAGATACGGGTATTCTATTGGTAAAAATAAAGAAAAAAGTTTGTATTAACATTTGCCCTAAAATGGTTAGTTGTCTATCTAGCCGCATTTTGTGTTTCGAACCGAAAGAAATCATGTCCTTTAAAGGGGAAATGATATAGAGTTAAAAATTTGCAGGCTAATTAGTGCTTTAAAAATCTAATTATTTATTCAACTGATTTCTTTTACTCGTTTCAAATTTGAGAACATTTACAATGTTTACTCACATAAACACAACTGTTAATATAATGAGTAATAAATTATTTATATTACCTTTATAGTTCCGTCATGTGACTTTGCGTTTGTCTTAATTACAAAGACGCGTTTCGGATTCGTAGCTCCATCTTCAGTTATTTCACCCCGTAGAGGTCGTTAAAACATTAAACATAACAAAAACATTAACACTATACACACAAATAAATAAATACACGTATTCGTTAATTTTAACATTTTCTTACATGCGCACGGTTTCATAGTTCGCGAACAACTGTTAATATTACAGAAATATATAGAAGAAACTAAAAAGTGTAGTTTTTTAATAACAGAGTCAACTTGTTTTAATCAAATTATTTTTCATTGTGTGTTTACTTCAACACCAACAATAAACCACTAAAATATCCGTCAAAAGTTCTGAGAGACCAGGTATCTCTACCTCTCAAATAAAACTCTCACAGTATACTCCATGTATTCCCTAGGGAACGCATTGTCCCTCAGGGAACCTTGAAAGCTCTACGGGAGATTGGTTGTGGGTAACCTTTATAAACTCTAAATAATAAAAGAAAAATACATTACCTCGAAATGTCAGTCCTATCATTTACAAAACAATTCTAACATTGCAGAGGTTTTGGTGAAGTGGACGAACATTATGCATTGTTTTTGAGTGAATCTACGCTAATAAAAAAAAAGGATCAAGGAAATGTTGTACGATGCCGAGGTAATATCTGAAATATTGTGTCACCTTTAGATTTGTTTTATTTGTATTTAGAATGCACAACTGGAATGTGAGAGAGTTGGTCCATGATATTGTCGCCATGTGTTTCCATTATTACACCTTATAAAAGTTATACATCTAAAGTACATTACCACATAACACAAGTTCCACTCCCCTCGTCTACTTCTTCAGTCCAAAATTTGGTCATTCATTACCAAAATAATTAAAAAAAATACACTGCCCTTAAATGTCAATCCTAGTAAATACAAAACAAATGGAAACTTGAAAAGTTTTAGGTGGAGTAGACGAAAATTATACATACTTTCTGAGTCAATCTGAATTTCATTTTTCTTAATATCTCAAAGATTCATATTCTTATAAATTTGCGTAAAGATTGCAGCGTCTACACACGCTTCTTATATGCTCAGGTTGATGTAGTGCGCTTCCCAAAATAAAATCAAACATATCAAGTATTATGACTTAATAATTTGATTAAAAAACATGTCATAATAGATTTTAAAATACACTTTGAATAACCAGTGATGATTGTAGTAGAAGTTGTGGTTGTTTTTAATTTCAAGGATGTTTTCTTGCACACCTAATTATTCAAAACAAGAAGCAACAGTAACTGAAACCACATACAAAATATGAATGAAGTACAAACTATTAGACCTCGAATACTTTAATAGTTTCATGGACGAAATAGAAGAGAGATCCAATAGGAAATATAGAGAAGAGTTGTCTAACCAAAGGTGTACTTCCGGTTAGGCTACCTTAGGATAGCTATACTCGTACTCAATACAAGGTTTACCTTAAGCGCTAAAATTGAAATATGGATCAAAAATATGATCTTGTTTTCATAAAACATGTCGTTCCTCTATGATACTTCTCGTCCTTAATCCTTTTGAGACTATGGAACTCAGAGATTATTAATTAAATGGAACGTGCTCTTATATACCAAAACAGTCCAGTAATAGATTAACATTTTATGCCTAATTCATCCCTACTACCAACCTATCTTGACCAAACACTAGCGACTACTTGCTGCTTTATTGAAATTAATTTTATATTATATTGATCTCTCTTACAAATTGCACTTATGCAATTGTTATTTGAAGTTTTATTGATATCGGTTGAGCTTTACACAAAATATTATATTTATTGTAAACGTATACAAGCTGTATGCACCCAGAAGCAGCTGTGTAGAAAGTCTCGTTCGCTTCGCTTCCTATTTTAATTAATTTCCCTTTGACATTAAAGTAGTGAAAGGTCAAAGTGAATAAATTACATCTCTTTGATTGCTTCCGCTAAAACCTACTACTAGCTGGGTTTATTTTGTTCTATAGTCATGCTGTTTCTGGTACAACTCTTTGTAATTCTGCTTTCGATTTCTTTGGCTTCTTTGTGGTTGGGGATGGCAACCTTTGATGGTTTTATGTATTGGAGTTTATCGACTTTTATGGGTTTGTAGTAAAATATTTTCAATAAAAATGTAATTATACAGAAAATTTATGCATTTTTTGTATTAAAAGATATTGCATATTATAGTTGGCGTTATAGTGTAATATTTCCCTATTAAAACTAATATTACTGACTTCGTTTGCAGTATATTTCTTTCAAATTAAAACCTTTGCAATGTAAGGCTTAATAAGATTTTGTTAAACATTTGTATAGCCTTGTAAGGCTGTAATGAGACTTTATGTCTTTTAAAGTATAAAATATTTAAAAAAAAAGATTTCTTGGGTTTATAATAGAGAGGTATACTTATATTGTTTGAAATTAGCCCTTTATCTAAGTCGTACAATATAGATTTTCCAATTAAAATACATGTAATATCAAAAATAACACCCATATATCAAAATTCTCTTACATAATGTAAAATTTACTTCCAATAATTTATAAGCTTCTATGCATACGCATTTATATGAAGATCAGGATACTCTCAAAAGCTTTTGGAACAAGATATGTGAACATTTAATGGTCCCGGCACAAAATAAAAACATCCCATTTTTTAAAATTTACAAACGTAAATACATTTACCACAAAACAAATTTTGCAAAGTTTCGTTGTGTTGTTACTAAATGTCAACTAATCGATCATTTGTTTGTGACAGAACATATCGATATCGTGACAGTTCGATTATACTTCTAGATTTATAGATGTCAACAAGTATTTAACAGGCATTGTTTTGTCGCAGTGGATTGATGAATGTAAGCTGTAATATACACTGATATTATTTGTAATTTATTTATCCTTAAAACATATTTTATAATAACTTACATACTTTGTCGTTTAAAGGGAAAAAACCTCTCATTCATCAACGCCTTGTAAAAAGAAGGACGAAAAGAATATAACATTATGACTCCCAGATACACAAACACTATAATATCATCAGGGTTGGAAAATAACAAGAATTGGTCAATAGAAAACTAAGCTGTAAATAAATAAGGTAACATAAATAGGAATATAAAAGCAAACCTGTACAGGTTATTGTTTAGAATATAAGTCATTGTTATTTAAGTCTTAAACTCTTAACAAGAATTAATTTAATTTTACATAGGCAACAATCAATTTGACTGCTATTAGCGTGTCTTTACACAAAATAACGATTTAATGATGTCTTAAATACAGTCTTAATTTGTAGGAAATTTATATAATAGAAACATTCTAGTTATTGTAATATAACACAAGTCATTTCTTAATAACATTCCCAAATCTGATGTTAATAAAATTAACATTTAACATGTTTCAATTCTTTTAATTATCCGTGACGTCACAGGAACAAGAGAGCAATAAGTCAAATAAATGTCATGTCCAGGAGAAGGAAGATACTAATTTGGTCCACAGATTTATCTGTTGACTGTCCCGCACTCTAGTAGTTAGTTATTCAATTAGATAAAATACAGTCCCAGTAAAGCCATCTTTATTTTCTACAGTAAATATCTCCAAGAGTTGTAGAGACCCTTGTAAATCTACAAGATCCTAACATGTATGCATGTCTGAGAACTACCTGTGGAATAAAACTATCTGTGGAATATTGTATTGAAACTAAAAAAACTGGTCTGAAATTTTTTAAAAGGTGGATTTACACGGTTTTTCATCACTTACGTCATATTTATGTTACTCAAGATCACATTACTTTTTTTCTAGCCTCACTACTGCATTTTCTGATATATCTGTCAAGTCCGACAACTAATTGTTACCTACACAACATACGGCGTTTGTTAGAAAATATCAGTTTGCTAGATCAGGTCCCAACGTCTCCCACAACAAATTAATTGTTGTCCGATTTGTAGCGATGGCTTAATGAAGAGGGGTGATCTTTTAACTCCACTAGGAATCACCCTCTTCATCTAGAATCTAGATCTCCTTATTGAATTGAGTTCAATGTATTTTAGTTGCATATAACATAAAAACGTTAAAATTTTATTTGGTAAAATTTAATTTGTAATTAACAGTTTGTAGGATAAAAGTATAAACAATAATTTAATTACCTTGTAAACATTTGGCAGTTTATTTTCTCAAGTCAAAAAAAAATAGAAAAATTAAACGTTAAAAATATTTCACTTATGTAAAAACACAGACAATGTAAATTTTAATCCCTTAAGGGTCAGATATTTAAACATTTTTCAGAATATATAGTGCGTTACTGTTCTAGGCAATCACTGTTAATCCCTTGACCACCAATTCATCCCTCTTTATTAAACCAAATAAACACTTTACATAAATTAAGATTCAACTTTAGCATCTATTCAATAGTTCACTCTATGTTTGTATCAAACCACAGAGCATAACTTTACAACTAAAACTACCAGCTATGTGGGTGTTGCTGGAAAACAACTCAACTTTGAGATTACTATTTAAAAACAAACTTTGATAATTATTTGTTTTCATATTTAACAAATTTAACATATTTAACAAATATAAGTCAGTTGTTTCAAACAAAAGGGATTGATGAATAATGTCACTTCATACTAAATGTTACGTAATTTTACATAATTCTTATGTAATTTATTAGTTCTTCTTTTCAAATAGTTTACATATAGCTTTATAAATTTCATTTTTTAATTTTTTAACTATATATCTTTAAATTTAAACGTTATAATAATTTACACTTCCACTGAAAGAAACAGCTTTAAGGCCTTCTTAAAAATGTTGCCATTCTGAATATTAGAAAGATCCAAAGTTATCTAACAATCTTAAGGTTAGGTAATAACAACTCCTTTAAAACGTACACATTCTAGAAATGGTTTTATATTTCAATTTAGTAAAAAAAAAAGTGTTAAAATATAGACTACCTTGGTTTTGATTACTTTAATATTATCAGGGTTGGGGAAAAAAACAATAGTTGAACAAGAGAATATTTTAAAATAAAATAACAATAAATTGGTAGATTATAGACAAACAATACTGTGCAGATTATTGTTTAGAATACTAGTCATTGTTATTTACGTAGTAATTTAATTTTAAAAAGGAAATTAGTTTTATTGTAGAAAAAAATATAATAGAAAAACTCCGGTTATTATAATATAACACCAAGCAATTATGTTATTCGTTTATGAAATGTGCATCGACTCTACCAATAGGACCAATTCGGTGTTAAGTTTGATAATGAAAATATGTAATGAGACGAGTGTTAAATTGTTTCAGATCCCCATAATATATTTTTAACTAATACAAAATAACTTGTAACAATAGACATGGTAGATAAATCGAAATAATAGCGTTATAACAATGTTAAATGACATTTCCGAATCACAGTTTAATAAAAAGAACAGTTAACATGTAACAGTTTCAAATTATCCGTGACGTCACAGGAACAAAGTCAGCAATTTGTCAAATGCCAAGTCCAGGAGAAGGAAGGTACAAATTGGTTCCATGGATTTATCTGTTCACTGCCTTGCACTCTGGTAGTCAGTCATTCAATTACACAAGACAGTCCTACTAAACCCGTGTTTATTTCTTCTATTAAATATCTCCAACGCTTGTAGAGGCCCTGTAGTACCTCCTATAGATCTACAAGTTAATAAAAAACAAACATGTTGCGTGAAAAGTAACTTTTTCTAACAAATAAGAAGTTCTATGAATAGGATAACATTTCTAGGTTTTAATGTTGTATATTTTGATTGGAAGTTTAGAAATATGAATTCATAATTTATAAAAGCGGATTTAAATTGTTATATACGATAGACAAAATCCTACATAACTTTCTGTTTTTTGTAACTTCATGAAAAAATGATATTTCTGTCTGACAAAACAGCGATATAGGAAAAACCTGTGCATAATTACAAAATCGCATTTCGCAAGATCAGGTCTAAAACTAACTTTACTCACAACAAATCAACAGGTGTCTAAATATTAAGTAAAGTATAAATGTTAAATATGGTCTCTTACAAGTGTCCCCAACCCTCTCAGATAGATCTTCATAATTGACTTGTATTTAATTTATTTCTTGTATCACGTACAATCTTACTGTTAAGTTATGTTTGATGAAATCTAATTAAAAAATAAAAACTTGAAGGAATAGGAAATTGATTTTCATGTAATCAAAAACATCAATTGATTTTCTCAAGATGAACTGGCGTGGTGTTAAATTGAGAAAATATTGATTAAATGAGAAACGGTTTAAGATATTATACATTTTCTTATATAGGCTACACAGTTTATAAAATTTAGGGAATGATTGTTAATGTAACGAAACAATTCTCGACCACTGATTTTTGACTGATCTTTATGTTCACAATCTCAGGAATCCAAAAAACTGATTTTCGACACCCTGTCTGTCCGTTTTCGTTGTTGTTTTTCTCTATACATGAAAGCTTCTACTATGTATTTGTTTGTATATACGCTACCGTGCTATTTACTTGTATTAATAAGTACCTCTCTCTGGGAGATCAATATAGAAGTGGAACATTAATATGTGGGTTAAAAACAAAATCTATAATACAAAAGACAATATGTGTGATCAAAAATGAGAATTCACTGAAATAAACACATACATAATATCACATTTGTGTAACGTGTTCGCAATGACAGTACAGGAGAGAGGACTAACAAAGACAAATGAGCAGTCAGAAAGGTTATTAAATTACTACGAAGGTACTTTTTCAACTCACGTCAGTTTAATCATAGGCGTGTTATTTACTTTACTTTTGTTATCAAAGATTATACAATCACCAAATCTATTTCGAGCATGTTTTCTTAGGTTCTTATAATTTTTTAATGTAAAGGCGTGTTATTAGCTAATTTCAATTTAATGGGTGAAAGGATATTATATATGTTTTGTGTTCGTTTTGAACCAGCATATTTGTTTCTATGTTAACACTATCAACTGTTACTTCACTGTTTTTGATGAAACTCGTCTAGATTTCCTTGATAACTTTGTGTAATTCTGTACTTTTATCTCTGAAAAAATACATCTGCAAAAACAATTAAAAAGAGCAATTTTTTTACAAGATAATCCGATTATGTTTAATACATGAAAGCGAACAACTGTGTGATAATGCGCCCTCACCCTTCATCCATTGTTTTATACTTGGGCGCTTTTGATAAATTGCTTAACCGTAATTCCACTGAAATAATTGTGTTTAGTGTTACATTCGCAAAATTAAAATTTGTTGAAGCGCCCAATGAAACGATTTTATAGGTTATTTGTAAAGCTAATACATTTACAAAAGAAAACATACAGAATTGGTGTTTTCTGTGCAGGTAGATACTACCCAACCCTGTCAATATCTACTCAAGCCAACCACCGTTTATTTATAGTGGGCCTGCCCTCCGCTGTAGTACAGGTTGGATAGAACCATACTGCACAGATTAAATCATGTGTCCTGGGCGGGATTCGAACCCACGATCTCAAGTACCACTATTGATTAGAGAGTGACGTCCTTAACCACTTAGGAATAGTTACGTTTTTAACAATATTTTAGTATTAAGATTTCTATTCTATCAGAGTCTATTCTTACAACTAGTGGTAGTTGTAAGGAGAATAGCTAATATCAGTGAGATGTTTCACAAATCCTCCAATTTAGGAGTTAATTTTGATAAGGGAAAAGGTTTTATAAAGGAAGTACTATGGGTAAATAGGAAGGTGTATTTTCCAGCTAAGGTCGGTCAAAATTTCCACTTACATGCTCATTTTTAACCTCTGAAGGAAAATTTAAGTTGATAAAGTCTGGAGATGGAATGTTATTTTGTAAAGATCAGCGCCGGATGATAATCAATATTTAGAGTAAACGACTATTTAGTTATCTGATACGATAAAGGAAAGACGCAACATCGGACTAGAGTTACACATTGAGGGGTGAAGGTGGCTGAGATTCATCTTATGTGCGAATCGAACCCACAACCCTCAGTACCAATCTTATCAATGTATTGACGCCTTAAGCCTCTTAACCACAAAGACATGTCTTGTCAGACATTTAATAACACTTGAGTCGTGTTAGATTGCCTAACTAACCCTGTAGTTTCATAATGAACTCCAAACTAGCTACCGCTATGTTCCAAAAATATGCTGAATTTCACACGGCCTACACTAATATTTGGGCAACACAAAAGTTTGATAAATATATTAAAAACAATTCTAATTACAAAAACATTTCATATTTACACCATTACCAACATATCAAAATATTTGTAGTAAATCATATTTCCAAACAAAATATTTTTTTTTCCCAAAAAAGGCGAGTTTTTAAATAACATTTTACAGTCATTTGTCAATTTGGAGTACCTTTCAGCTAAAGGGTGTTTACACAAAATATCAAGTACGATAATAAAAGAAGCTCGAATTTTATTCAAGTAAAATAGATATTAAATTTTTATAACTATTTAATATGTTTAACCTCACCTAACATGGGGTATTAACAAAACGTCGTTTATATAACACAACAATACACAATTAAAAGCAGTGATGCACGTCATACACACTTAGTTATCACTTAGCCTACACAAAGTGGAAATAGATGCATCGTAATTATTTCCTTCTCATTTTAATTAGTTTCCCTTTGACACGTTTTATAAAGACATTAAAGTAGAGGAAGGTCAAAGGGAATAACCACATCTCTTTGATTGCTTCGGTTGAAACCTACTAGAGTTTTCTTTAATTCTGTATCAATGTCGTTTTTACAGCATCTCTTTGTATTGCTGTCTTTATCCTCTTTGACTGCGTTATGGTTTTGGAGGGGAACCTTTGATGATGGTCAAATATTGTAGTTCATCGTGTATCTGTGTATGTAGTGAAATATTGTCAATCTCCATACAATAAACATTGTACAGGCATTCATAGATATTGTATTTATTACTTGGTGTTATAATGGAAACTAAAACTAACATTATCTCCTTCCTATATAGTATATTTCTTTTAAATCAACAAATTTGTAATGGAATACTCTTAAAAACTTAGTAAGAATTTGTTACATCCTTTTGTAATACTTTAATGAGAATATCTGACTATTGTAAAATAAAATAATTAAACATATCACTGTTTTGATTCGAATTGCCCCTAACCACAATCACTAGAAACTTTAAAATAAAACACAATTATCTGATTAATTGTTCTATATTAATTATTTCCACTAAATGCCCTGATGTAGGCCTACATGTCGATAAATGGTTCTCATCATCGGAGGGTCTAAACTTACGTATCTACTAATGAAATAAAATTTTATTTTATTAGTAGGAATTTTATTTCATTAGTAGATACGTAAGTTTAGATTAGTTTATAAGCAAGACCCTCCGATGATGATAACACTGTTATCGAAATGTACATCAGGGCATTCAGTGGAAATAATTAATAAAGAACAATTAATCAGATAATTGTGTTTTATTTTAAAGTTTCTAGTGATTGTGTTTAGGGGAAAATTCGAATCATTATTGTGAATTTCACAACAGTACTCAACAAGATTGTATAACACTGTTTGGTTGTATTTTAGGTTTATCAATTGAAAAAGGTACGGTGATTTTTTTTTATAATAACCCTTATTTATGTAAAATTATGTAGGTTATCCCTTATTATTTATTCCTTCACATCTAAATTTAGCAATCACACATTAACATCCTTCTGTATTATGTAAATTTGCTTGCACTTAATTTTAAGTTTACATTCCACTTTCTTATGTAATTTATTAGTTCTTCTTTTCAAATAGTTTATATATAGCTTTATAAATGTGTTTTTTAACGTTTTAATTTTATATTTCTATAAATTTAAACTTTATAATAATTTACACTTCCATTGAAAGAAACAGCTTTAAGGATTTCCTAAAAACGTTGCCATTCTGAACTATTGAAAGATCCAAACTTATCTAACAATCGTAAGGTTTAGATAATAACCACTCCTTTAAAACATACACAGGGTGTGTCAAAACTGCTTTCTAAAACTTTAGGAAATGGTTTTATATTTCAAAATAGTAAAAAAGTGTTAAAATAGAGACTCCCGTCGTCTCGATTACATTGTTATCTGGAATAAAAGAGTTGTTCAAAATAAAATTCAACTATAAATAAATAAAATAATAATAATTTGGAAGCCAAAAGACAAACAACTCTATGCAGATTATTATTTACAATACGAATCACTGTTATTTAAGTCTCTCACTCTTACCAAGTAGTTATTTAATTTTACGAAATTATTTAGTTATATTGTAGTATTAGTACAATAGAAACACTCTGGTTATTCTAATATAACATAACTAATTTGTTGGTACTTATTTTATGAAACGTGCATCGAATCTACGCATAGGAACAATATGGTATTAATTTTTTATAATGAACATACTGGATTTTAAAATGGTTCACATCCCCTAAATACATTTTTAACTAATACAAATAGAACAAGGCAATGGACATGGTAGATGAATTGAAATGTTAGCATTATAACAATGTAAAATAACATAGAGTATATAATCCGTTAATAGAATGAACAGTTAACATGTAACAGTGGGTAATTATCCGTGACGTCACAGGCACAAAATGAGCAATACGTTAAATGCCATGTCCAAGAAAAGGAAGGTGCAAATTGGTTCCTAGGATTTATTTGTTGACTGTCCTGCACTCTGGTGGGCAGTAATTCAATTACACAAGACAGTCCTACTAAACCCGTCTTATTTCCTCTAGTAGATATCTCCAACGCTTGTAGAGGCCATGTATTAGACCTTATACATCTAACATATATTATACTAAAAAACAAACATGTGTGATTGTCTGAGATCTACATGTGAAAATTTATTATTTTGAAAATATGAGAAGTTCTATGAATAGGTAAACATTTCAAAGTTTTAATGTTATATAATATTATTGGAATTAACGATAAAATGACTTGAAAATTTAAATTAGCGGATTTAAACTGTGTTTTACATTCAACTAATTCCTAAATAACTTTCTGTTTTTTGTAAATTCACAAACAAATTATATTTTCGACAAGTCTGACAAAACAGTGATAGACGAACAACTTGTGCCTAAATTCAAAATCACATTTTGTGAGGTCAAGTCAAGAGCTAACTTTACCCACAACAAATAAAGTGGCGTCTAACTATTAAGGAAAGTTTAATGAAGAAAGATTATCTTTTAAACTCTACTACAAGTCTCCCCTACCCCTCAGGTAGATCATAATTGACTTGTATTCAATTTAATTCTTGTTGCACATGAAATCTTAACTGCTAAGTTATGTTTGATGAAATCTAAATAGCAATTAACAGTTATTAAAAATAATAGGATTACGAAATTATTTCCATGTAAAAAAAAAAAGGAAAAAAAGCAGTTGATTTCCCCAAGATAACACAATATAATTGAATGGTTCAAAAAATGTCCACTAACTTTCTCACATATGTAGAAACACATTCTTTAATGCATATTATATAACTGTTTGAAGCTCACATGGTTTAGCTTTTTCAGAATATAATATGTTGCGTTACAGTTTCAATATACTTTTCCTATTTATTATAACCAAATCAACACTTTAAATAAAATCAGTTGCAACTTTAGCCTCTATTTGATAATTCACTCCATGTTCTTTCAAAACCCTGAAGCAAAACTTTACTGTACATTTATGTAAAGTGTGAGTAGAGAATAATTGTATTTTAGATTACAAAGTAAAAATAAACTTTGAGAATTATTTCCATGATACCGAATTCATAACACGTCCTTTGCTTCAAAGGAAGAAGGATGTATCAATATGGTATGGAAAACTTACATTTTATTTAAAAAATTTAAATAGTAATGTTTTATAATTTCAAGATAAATTATATTCCAACGAAATATTTTTAAAATGATTCTCGGGGTGGCAGCTACGACTTTGTGTTGTGAATGCAATACCTATGGGTGTTTGCAAGCGTTACGGTGTTAACCCTGTGAAATGTTGTGTAACAAATTATAGTTCCTAAAGCTAGAATTTGGGCGACGGAAACCGTCTAGGTCTAATCCATTTACGGTTTGTTACATTATTTAATTAACAATATTTATTTTTAAAACAATCCATTATTGAATAGTTTCTTCGTTCGTTTAAATAATATTTATATAATGTCAAATAAAAGTTGTTTATTTTAAAATACAAACACAAAAGTAATCAAATTACAAAGTTTAAACACAGACGTGTATTGTTACATCAGTCGTATTTTGTTGCTAAGCAACACTGATAGTTTTCTACTGCAAACATGTTAGTGCCACAGGAACAAATCAGAAACGCTTTTGGCTTTTTAGATTTACCCCTCTCTGAATTTATTTCCTCTGGATTTGTGAAGAAAAAAGATATTTAAGAGAAATGAAGTGCAATATTAAAGTTCAAATTAAAAATAAGTTTTTATATAGTTGCAATAAATGGAAAACGGACGAATACAAAACAGAAGTCATTTCCAATATAGCCTACTGTTTACATATTTCAGATTTTAAGGTTAATAAAACGAAGACACTCGTGACAGTGTATATGTGACAAAGGAACAAATAGAGCGGTAAATCAAATGTTAATACCAGGAGAATCCCTCACTGACGTATACCATGGAACTAATTTATTCGAAATTTGAAAAATGAATATATGATAACGAAAGCAACAATAGTTGCAAACTTGTTTTGTACACATTGACAAAACATAACTTTTTACATAATATCTCAGATATAGAGTACTATAAAGCTGTCGAAATAAAGTTCTGCTTAACACAAAACAAATAAAAATTACTCCACTTGACTTGTACATTCGTGTTAATAATAAATGTGAAGTTGAAGGTTAAATGACATTCCTCAAATTTTTTAGAGTGAACTGAAGAATCTGTAAAAAACATATTCTGACAATGATACAAAATTATAAATATTTAGAACCTGAGAAATGAAGTGGAACGCACATTACATATTCATGTCCATAATTACTTACATAATATATATATATATATATATACTATGTAATAATATTAATATAATGTAGTATGTTATGTAATAATATAGTTGCTTATAATATATAAGCAATTGTAGTCAGTCCTATAATATAGGACTGACTACAGTTGCTTCGACAGTATCCCCAGGCCGAACACATTTGAACATTAAAACTTATGTGCAACACACATTGGCACGCACATATACTGAACTACAGAAAACGCAATAACACAGAAAAGAGTAAATTAACTTTATTAAACATAGGGTAGATAAACAGAAAGTTTACGTGGGTAAAAAAGTAGGAATTAACATATAGCACCGACCGGAGATTAATAAACGGATGGTGGGTCCAAATAAATAACAGAATAAGGAAAATGGTTTTAAAACCATAAGGAACCAGTGAAATGGAGTAGGAAAAGAATTTACAAAATGGCGATTGAGATTAATATGAAGTCGCTTAAATCTAAATTTATCATCTATAGACTCGCTATATTTCTCAATCTACACGATTCCATCTCTAGACAATACCTACACACTTTTCATTGTATTTGTTTTGCATTTGTCTTCTTAATCTGTCAATCCTTTCCATGTTACCAAACAAAAAATACAGTTCCCTCCTTATATAGACTACAGAAAAGATCTATAACATCACTGCCTTGCAAGTAATACTCTCCCATGGCCTTTTGTTTACCTTTCTTAATCTCTAGGGAAAATATTGTCTTTCAGGAAACCTAAAAGCACTACTGGAGATTAGATGTGGCTAACCTTAATACACTCAAAATAGTTTTACATATAAAGAGTTTTTGATGAAGTAGGCGTAAACTATAAATAGTTTCTGAAAGAATCTTTCTCTTATTTTTTGGAATTTCTCGAAGTTTCATAAACCTATAAATTTGTGTAAGGGTGGATATTGTAGCCTATCAATCAATCTTTTTATATGTCCACATTGATGTAGTGCGCGTTCCAATATTAAATAAAACTATTCAAGTACAATGTACATGGTGTTCACATCGGATTTATTAACATACTAAAGCAGTTTACACAAAATAAATTGCACTCTGTGTTTGTAGACTATCTAAAAAATCCCCAAGGAATGGATTAACTACGTTGTAAGGGATGAGATTTCGTAGGTTATTTATCTATATGAAGTTGTTAAATCTTTCTATTCACTCTTTTTTCAACAATTTTGCAAATTCTTCGAGTATTTGTGATGTGTAAAGTCGACATCACAAAGTTTGTTTGACTGGTTTTTTTTTTTTAAATCATTGTATTATTTTTTAAATTACTTTGTAAACTGTTATTGGAAAATGTATGATTATACATATTACACAAAGTTTCCTGGATTTAAAAAGCGGAACCAATCCCAAGCACAGGCTTATTTGGGGTAATGAAGTCCTTTTAATTTTTATTGTAAGGAAATCAATTGATTGAAATAAATAAAATAACATTTTACTACTTTGGAAATTAGAGATATATACTGTGTTTACAAAATATTTGCTCCGTAGAAAACATAATTTAGTATTTTTTTATTGTAAAGTTAATAATGTTTGTGTTAACATATTTACATAGCATACCTTTGTCTTAATAAAAATAGACAAGAATAAAAAAATTAACATGTCATACTATTTTATATTTTGAGAGCAAATCAACATAATCAACATAAATGTAATTCCTACATAACAAATTATATTGAAACTTATTTCTTTCTTGTTCTTAAAAACATCAACATATGCTGATCACTGGAATAAGAATTAGAAAAGTACATAACTCTTATTGGTAATAAGTAAATATGAAATAAATACACTTTCAACGTAGTTCCGCCGAAATCGCACTTACCTAAGTGATTAAAAACTTGATAACAGCATGATGCACTCTATCTGGCGTAACACCAAGTTTGTATATACGCTTCCGTGCTCTGATCCGCATGAAAGCTTCTAGTATGAACTTATTTTATATACGATAACATGCTCTTCACATATATTAAGTATTTCTCTGTGAAGGTAACGTATTGAATACGTGATATTAGTTACAATATACCCCTTATTGTTTTTCGTTAAAATAACTAGTGATTTGTAGCATAACTTAGTAGTTGGATGTTTTAATAGTTTCAACAATGACTTCTTGTAAACCTAATTCAAAACAAGAAATAATAAGAAGAAACGAATAGGTCTGATGATATTTTCAACAAAACCTGAATGCTCTTTTTTCACCAGAAAATACCTCTTCAATACTTTAATACAGAACTACTTTTTAACGTAAAGTGTGTCCTTTTCAATTCAAATGCGAGAATCTTGGGAATTAGCTTGTATTTTTTGGAATACTCACATACAGAGAGTAATCGAGCAAGACTTAACTTCATAAAAGCTCTTGCTAACTGAACACTGGGAGCTGATACTCTCATGCTTAGACAGTGTATTTATTCCTTCAAAAATTATAAATAGTACGGAGGAGTGGAGTTCACTAGCCATAGCACATATGAACAGATTCCAAACTCATCATTAACGATCTGTTTGGGATGCCCCAGAACAACACCTATACAAGCCAAAGAGCTTATAAATATTAATCTCGAATCTCGAAAGAGTTTTTTGGTGCAAGTATCTACGAATTATAATGCTCTCTGCTTCGAACCTAGATCCTGGATTCGTGTCCCAAGACGTTCGTTTTTCTACCGAGAGTCTTGTAGGTTGCGTTCCTTTGTAGAACCTCCACTCCCGTAATTTGAGATTGGAACTATCTGAACTAATTTCTAAAAAGATAAAACTAAAACACAAAGAGCAGCTGCTCCTAGAAACCATCTCCTACAATTATGAAAAATACTATAAAATATTCACCGATGGATTGCTGGACCGAGTCAACTTTAGGGCCGGAGCAGGTTACCTTTTAGAAGATACTGGGGACTTACACTTAGTTCCTGTGTACTCATGTTCTAGTACAGATACTGAACTTCTATTTACACAAATTATCATATTCATTGTAGACGTATACAGGCTGTATGCATTCAGCAGCAGTTGTATAAAAAGTCTCTTTCGCTACGCTTCCTTTTCTAATTAATCTCCTTTTGAGATTAAAGTAGTGAAAATTCAAAGTGAATAAATAACATCTCATTGATTGGTTCCGCTAAAACGTACTACCAGTAGGGTGTATGTTGTTCTTTATTAATGTCGTTTTTCGTACAACTCTTTGTAATTCTGCTTTCGACCTCTTTGGCTTCTTTGTGGTTGTGGAGGAAAACCTTTGATGGTTTTATATATTACAGTCTATCAACATGTCTGGGTTTGTAGTAAAATATTTAAATCAGATGAATTTATACAGAAAATGTGTGCAATATATTGTACAATATTAGTATACATACATATTGTATTTAATACTTGGCGTTATAGTGGAACGTTTGCTCATTAAATTAACATTACCATCTTCGTATGTAGTAAATTTCTTTCAAATTAATAACTTTGTAATGTAAGACACATTAAGAAATAATAAGATTTTGTTAAATATTTGTATAGCAATGTAAGACTGTAATGAGACTTCATTTCTTTTAAAATATAAAATATTTAATAAACAACATATTCTACTTGTGTTGGTAATAGAAAATATACTTATATTTTTAAACTAGCCTCTTATTTAAGTAAAACAATATACATTTTCCCATTAAACTTCAATCCATTAACATGTAATATCAACAATATCTCACAAATATCGAAATTCTTTTGCAAAATGTAAAATGTACTTCAACTAATTTATAAGCTTCCTTGCATATGCATTTATATGAAGATCAGGATACTCTCAAATGCTTTTGGAACAAGATATGTGAACATTTAATGGTCCCGGCACAAAATAAAAAATCCCATTTTTTAAAATTTACAAACGTAAATACATTTACTACAAAACAAATTTTGTAAAGTTTAGTTGTGTTGTTACTAAATGTCAACTAATAGATCATTTGTTTGTGACAGAACATATCGATATCGTGACAGTTCGATTATACTTTTAGATTTATAGATGTCAACAAGTATTTAACAGGCATTGTTTTGTCGCAGTGGATTGATGAATGAAAGCTGTAATATACACTGATATTATTTGTAATTTATTTGTCCTTAAAACATATTTTAACAACTTACATACTTTTTCCTTTAAAGAAAAACCTCTCGGTCATCATTGACTTGTAAAAGAAGGAAGAAAAGAACATAAAATAATGACTCCCAGATACACTAATACAGTTATAGAATCAGGGTTGGAAAAAACAAGGATTGGTCAATAGAAAACTAAGCTGTAAATAAATGAGGTAACAATAAGTAGGGTGATAAAAACAAACCTGTACAGGTTATTGTTTAGAATATGATTCATTGTTATTTAAGTCTTAAACCCTTAACAAGAAGTAAAACAATTTTAGAAAGGTAACGTTAAATTTCTCTACCAGTAGCTTCTCGTTAAACAAAACAAACGATTTAATGATTTCCTAAATAATGAAGACGCTACATACAGTCTTAAATTGTAGTGAATTTATATAATAGAAACTATCTAGTTATTGTTACATAATAACACAAGTGTTTTCTTAGACATTCGTTTATGAAATGTTCATCGATACATTCCATATGTACAATTTGGGATTTTTTTTTTTGACAATTAAAATGTTTCAATTTGCGTTAATATATTTTTAACAAACACAAATACATCAAGGCAATGGACATGATAGATAAATCAAAATGTTAGAGTTATTATATTGTAAAAGACATTTCAGAATCAGGTTAATTATGTGAGCAGTTAACATGTAACAGTTTCTAATCATTCGTGACGTCACATCAGTTTATTTCCTCAAGTCAATAGAATATAAAAATATATAAAACTACAGTATACTTTTACAAACAAACTGTAATTACTCTATTTTGTTTGTCAAAATCTTGATGTTCAGAAATAGACGAGTTAAGTTTGTATAATATCTAGGTGGTGATGTAATCATTGAAATTCCATTCTGTTTATATGTTCCCATGTCGAATAAATGTAAATATTTCAGTCATTCTATTGATTAAGAATTTTTAAACAAGATTCTCTTTTATTGTCAAATTAAATAAACTCGAATTTAACCAGATATTTTGTTTAATGTTATCGAAAGTGAAATCCAACATGATATTGTTATAAGGCTACATTTGACAAGAAAACTAAAAACAATATTTCCATATAAATTTTTTTTTATTAATTCAATATTACAACTGAGTATGTACCCATATAGCAATTTACACTTCATACTTTTACACTTGTAAGGGATAGGACCAAATGGTTATTCGCTATCACTATAGTCCATCAGATCTGAAGGCTTGGTCCTTTTCAGTCTTCTCTCCACCCGAGTGACATCCAACAGTCCCTGTATCTCATGGTGCTCATGTTGAATGATGCGTTGTTTATGCTTCCTTGCCTGGTTTTTTTATTTCATCACTGACTAGGTCTATCTGCATGCCCCTATGTAGATTATCGTTCCTGATGTACCAGGGTGCATCCACTATACATATAAGCACTTTATTTTGAAACACTTGAATGATATTTACATTTGTCTTGCTAGTGCAGCCCCATAGCTGAATTCCGTAGATCCACACTGGTCTTCAGACCTGCTTATAAATCAATAGCTTGTTGTGTATTGACAGTTGTGATTGTCTTCCAAGCAGCCAATACACTTTCCTGAACTTCAAGTTTAGTTCATGTTTTTTCTTTTTGACATGCTCTTTCCATTTGAGTTTTTCCATGGAAGTTTCCATATAATGAAACGTATATTTATATATATATATTTGCAAGTGAATGGTTATGCTTTCCACAGTTACTATAGACCTACCATGGTGTAGAATTAATTGTGATTTTATGTTCCTTACAATTACCTGCCTAATTAACACGACTAATGTTTCAGTTTGTTTCTTTAACTTCAAAAAGTATAGTGTGAGATATTACAATATACCTTTATAAATACACTCTAATACGTTTGTTAAAATACTGAAGTTCATAATCAGACGTATCTCATGTGTTTTATATAATTCCATCATTAATCAATGTCAAAGTTAACAACACACTCAGGATATAAGTGTGACAGTATTATTACCCCCTCCCAATATTCCTCAGATAATTCCCATCTATAACGAATCTAAGAGACTTTAATTTCATGAAAACTAAAATCTTTTCCTATTGTTCTGCTGACAACGTTAAAGTCACCACCTTATAATCATGGATCGGTTAAAAACTTATCTGGAAATTTAATCTGTTACAGTCGATCAGGGAAATTATTTCTGAAACATACCCTCATTAAAAGTAACAATACCGTCTTCGTGCAAACATAAATCTAAAAAATTAAAGGCTTTGTAAAATAATACTTTTTTAAGACATAATAAGATGTTATTATACTTTTTTATAATCTTGTAAATCTTTAATAAAATTTAGTGACTGTCATCTTTACACAGCAATGGGAACGTTTCAATAAATTGAATACCAGAGTTAATATTAAAACAAAGGAAATTGGTAAACACATATACAAGAAAATACAAAATTTATTTTAATTATAGAATTTACGTAAAAAAGTTGGACAACTACGCCTAATTGTAAAATCGCAGTTTGCTAGATTAGGTCAAGACCTACTTTTCCACAAAAATCTTTTTTTTCCAAGTTTTTGGGAAGTCTAATGAAGAGGCGTTGTTTTTGTAACTCTCCCTTTAGATAGATCTTTCCTTAATTGAATCAAGTTAGATGTATTTTTATAGAGCTTTCTGTGTGAACATATGGAGCAGTTTGTTTCCTCAAGTCAATAGAATACAAAAATAAACGTTATAAATATTGGACATACTCTCTCACTTAAGTAAAACACAAAGACATTAATGTAGATTTTATTCCCTTAATAGTCAGATGTTTAAACTCTTCTCGAAATATATAGTGAGATACAATTCTAGGCAGACAGGGTTAAATCTTTTTCACCCTTTTATAAAGACATTTTTTTATTGATCCCTTTTTTATTATAACCAAATAAACATATTACATAAACTCAGTTGCAACTTTAACCTTTATTAAATGTTTCACTCGATCTTCCCACCAAACCACAGAGCATAACTTTACGACTAAAAACTACAGAACTTCAATTTTGTTGGAGTGGGTTGAGAATAAGTCAACTTTTAGATTACTTTAATCAATATTTGTTTTCATATTTAAAAAATTCCTTATAGTTAGTTGTTTCAAGATAAAGGGATTTATGAATTATATCATTTCATAATAAATTTTACTTACTAAAACTTTACTTACATTTGTGAACGATCTCACCACAGTAAAGTATGTATATCTAGATGATGACGTAATCATTGAAACGTCATCCTGTTGATACGTTCTCATGTCAAGGAAATGTAAACGTTTCAGTTTACTATTGGTTAAAATTCCTCCCACAAAGTCACTGTTTATGATTCTGATTTATTTTCAAAGTCACTGAACTCTTTTTTGTCCAGACATTTTGTCGAAAGTGAAAAGCATTCATGATTTTATATTAGACTACATTCGAATAGAAAACTAAAATAAAGTACGTAGTTATTCCCAAGACAATGGCTATGCTTGCTGTTGTTTCTTAGTCCTACCGGGGTGTGGAATTAATTGAGGTTTAATGTTTTTTTACAAAAACCTACTTAATTAACACGATTAAAACTTTAGTTTGTTTCTTTAACTTCAGACAATTTTAATGTTAGATATTACAATATACCTTTAGAAATACACTGTAGTTACTCTAACAAGTTTGTCAATATCTTGTTCTTTAGGATCAAACGTATACAACAGTATCACGTCTGTCTTAATTAAATCCACCAATAATCAATGTCTAAAGTTAAAAACATCCCCACGAAATAAGTTATATCTTAGATATTACACCCTCCCCCAATATTCCTCTGAGAATTCCACTCTCTTATCAATCTAAGAGAATTTAATTTCACGAAAAGTAAATTTTTCCATGACGATATTTCTGTTAAGGGTAATGTCACCTTTGGTCACGTGATATTAACTTTCTATAACAATGTAATATGTGTAAACTCACGTAACATTGGTTAGTAATAAAACCCAGTTTTCATAATGCCTCACAATACATAATTGAATTTAGTGATGCACGTTTTACGTATTTAGTCTTCATAATGTATGCCTACGCAAAGTGGATGCAATAAGATGCATCGTTGCTTATCATTGGTCACTCACTACCCTTCTCATTTTAATTAATCTCCCTTTGACACGTCTTGTAAAGACATTAAAATAGTCGAAGGAAATAACCACATCTCTTTGATTGCTTCCGTTACAACCTACTAGGGTTTCTTTCATTCTGTATCACATATTTAAGTTGTTTTCAGAATATAATATGTTGCGTTACAATTTCAATCCATTCTCCCTTTTTAGTTTCTTGAGGACATGATACGTAAAAATCAGTCATATGACGAAACCCGATTTGTTTTACAACTAATCTATACTTCGTTACTGGAACAATTAGAAGAAAAAAAGCTTGTTGTCATGTCTTTGGATATTAAATGTATAATCTGACTATATAGGTGCTAATAGAACTCAAAATTTAAAGTGAAAAACACCCTCAAAGTTCAGTAATAAGATGTAGTTAAAAAATTGCACCACCTCAATACCCCCAGAGAACTGAAGACTTTAAAACTCAGAAGACTTTAATTTCACTAAAGTATAAACTCTATTTTATTGTCCTGTCAAACTTAGAGTCAACCTTTTAATCAAGAAAAGTTTTTCTAATGTTTATTGAAGTTTAAACTGTCAAAATTAATTGATCAGAAAAATCGTTTCTCAATGGAAGTGAGTAATATTAAAAGGAAAAAATTGATAATATTCAGTCATTTAATTATTAAATTCAGAGCTTTCTTGGTTTAACTTATATTTAACAATTCAATTTAATAAAACTGGATTGCATTACTTTTACGAGTAAATTACTAAAATAGTGATAGATCGATTTCTCGATTATTTTTTTCCATTTACTCGCCTACTGCTGGCCATTTTGTTTTTAGTCATAGACATGCACATTTCATAAAATTCAGTTGATTACACTTTGGTCCAAATTTAGTCAATCTTCTTTAAAGGCGTTCATATTTTTGTTTTAATTTTTACGATAATTACCAAACAAATATTTTTGTTATTAGAATTTCAGCAAATACTATCCTTTTCAAGATTTTAATTTTGTGTCTGAGATAGTCAGTGCATCTTAATGTAAACTAATAAAAACCACTAAGCTTATACGTGTTTCACATAAAGTGGTTTTCCATTGTGGTTGCTTGGTTAACCACAACGCCACAGGCGTACCTTAGTTGTGGTTGGTTTACAACATGACTTCTCTACTGTGGTCTGTATATTAAACTCAGGTGGTTTTAACAAATAAATATAAAATAATAAAATTTGTCTGTGGAATATCAAATAACAATGTATAACAGACGGTAAAATATGTATGTACAGCGCAGAAGACATTCAATTTGTTACTGGCACTGCGCAGAATTAAACATAACCTCAAAATAAGCCAATAATAAATTTAAAACAGCTGATTTGAAAAATTATATGGTAATACATTGAATCAGACACTGTTATACAGACCACTATGGTAATAATATTAGCACCAGTTACTCGTCGTGTGTTTCAAATAAGATTATTTTAATATATACACACATGTAGTTAGTGAATTGTGAAATCCGACTAATTTTTCAAGGCGTCGTAAGCCTTTACCAAGATGAAATCATCTACAGTTTTATATTCAGCCTGATGTTTTAAAACTTATTATAATGAGACCATAGAGCTTCTTAGACTTTTATGACTTTAAACTTCTCTGTCCATCTAGTTGAAACTGTCATCAGTAAAATACAGGTTTGGATTTCAGTTAACAAGATTTCTTCAGAAGATATATAACCACTTTGATAAAAATTGACACCTACTCGTTGCGATG
Organism: Aphrophora alni; assembly: GCA_963513935.1. Classification (NCBI taxonomy): domain Eukaryota; kingdom Metazoa; phylum Arthropoda; class Insecta; order Hemiptera; family Aphrophoridae; genus Aphrophora; species Aphrophora alni. The sequence goes on from OY740778.1 coordinate 39,626,525, forward strand.
TCACAAAACAATCCGATTTGACGATAAAAATAATCAGCAGAGCTTTAGTAAAACTTTAATATCTCAAAATAGGATCTGCTAATTTAAGTTTTGGAGAGAGGATAAATATAAAAGACAAAACGGGGATGTAGGGATTGATCTTTACAAAACCACCCCTTGCAGAGACAAGCTGTGTCATGTTATAAGGGTAGTTATGTTTTTATATAGAATATTCTTTAAACGTAGTTTGTTCTTTATTGGTGTTCTATAAAAAAGATAATACAGCAATACAGCTGGCTAACGAAATGCATATCGTGGCATTATAGTCTTTAAAAATGACTTCTAGTTCACATCTTCTTGTAAATAATGTTGAAAATAGATTTAACAATAAGAATGTTGATAAAATCCAAGCTGTTTACTTCTACAAAGCAAATACTGCTTTATTTACTATTTTGATCTATAAATGAAACAAAATAACAATTTTTATTACTTGTAAAAATAAGTAAAAATTTATTAAAACTATGTTTAAAATTTAAATTATTTTAATAAATTTTCATAAATATGTCATCCTTCCATTTAGTACAAGTTTTCATGATCTGTAAATTAATTTGTAAGATTTTATTACTCCAAATAGTTTTGAAAAAGCTTCCTTAAAAAAAAAAAAATAAAATAAAATAAAAAAAAAAAAAAAAAAAAAAAAAAAATTTCGGCATCAAGACTGACAGAAAGACAGTGTTTTCATTTTCATGAAATAAAATTCTCTTATATTGATTATATAATCTTTTAGGAATATTTTGAGGGTTTTAAACAGGAGGGGAACACAAGATATTAATAATATCTTATTCCAGATGATTACTTTGAAGGTGTTTTTAACTTTAAACATTTATTAATTTTAGAAGATATAAGAGAGGGGAAATTCTTTGGATAATATGAAATAATATTTTGTTATAAAACCCAGAAATAAAACTTTGCACATATATTGTTAAATTTGTCCTACACACGTCTACATTAAAAAAAAATCTAGTAATTCTAGGAATAACTTGAAAAGTGACAGAAAAACGAAACAGTGATGTTGGCACCTGTATCTCCAAATCATCATAAAAGATTTAAATTTTATTTCATTGAAAAATAATCGTTACCGTGGCAATACGTGGGTTCATAGGTTTTCTTTGTTACTTACATTCAGTTTGTGTCCTTCTTTTTACTTTGTCCTGCTATTACATTAAAACTTTTTTTTATTTCTGAAGTTTAATATTGTACTTCAATTCTCCCAAGCTTTAGATTTATTTCAGTAATTCCGAAGGAATAAAGTCAGACGGAAATAAATCTGAAAGCCAAAGGCGGTACTGACTTCTTCTCGTGGAAATAATATGTTTGAAGTAGGAAACTATCAGTGGTTGCTTAGCAACGAGCAAAATATAGCACGACTGCGAGCTCTGTGGTTATGACTTATTAATTGGATTACTTTTGTAATTTAGTTTTAAATGGAGCAATTCCTACTCTGCAAGTTAAGAATTATAGATTGAAAGTAAATTTATTTTTAACATGTCACAACACTTTTCAATAAAATTGTGTCTCTGACTGATCTTGATAAGTTAAGTGTTTAGTCAACTTATTATTTTTGTTTCTAGTCTAATTGCTAACTCGATTTCACCAAACAAAGAGTTTTAGTTATTTGTTATATCCTATAAGAATACATTCACTGAGCGATATCTCTCTGAGAAGGGGGTGATTCCCATTGGATTTGAAAGACCAATCCGGCTCTTTGTCTTCATTTAGCCTTCCCTCGTAGTTAGACAACTATTGATTTGCTTGGGCAAAGTTAAGTCTTAACTTTTTCTATTACAATGCTTTTTTTTTGTAATTGAATTATGTTGTGTGTGATATTCTGTTGGGTAACGTATACTCAAACTGTGTTCTGCTTTGTCGGAGTTGACAGAAATATCAGTATTTAAAGATAGTCAAACTACAAAAACAAAAACGTTTCTGAGAAATCTACGGTTTTGAATAAAGTAAATAAGAATGCAATGAAGAAAAACAGTTTTAACCTGATTTTAATAATTAGTTTAATTTTTTTTTGAATTTTAATTATATTAAATTTGTTCTATAACCTAGGAAATTAAAGTATTCCCAGGCACTGCTAATTTTAACAGTTAATTTGATTTTACATTTAGAGCTCTGTCATACTAATACAATAAATGTTCTTTAGATTTTTGTAGATTTATAGGAGGTACGTTGAGCTATTAAAACCTTTATAGATGTTTAATAGAAAAAAGAAAAGATAGATTTAATAGCGTTATCTTAATGAAAGCTAAATGAAATATAAGGGTTTGATTGTAGCCAAATATGCCGACACTTTCAGTCTAGTCATTTATTCCCATTAAATTAAACATCTACTGACACGGAAATTTATCTTGTATAAGTCAAGTTCTGAATAAATACTGAATGTAAAAAATTCCTTTAAATTTTCCGAATTTCGTTTGTATAATAATTTCAAGTTTCAGCATTTTTCTTAATTATTTTTATGTAAAGTAAAACATTATTTCCCGCACAAAAAATGACCGAAGAAATACAATCTTGTGCCTATAACTAACTAAAGACTTTCATGAGAGTGTCTTATATATAAACCTAAAAAATAAATTGATTTAGTGTTACGTAAATTTTACTTGTTGTAGAATGTCTGACAAGAAAGTGTACTTGTGTATGTGTGTCTTGCACTCATGGGCTCTGTAATAGTGTATCGACTTAGTTGTTGGGGCGACACTTAATTTTACACTCTCAAACCATTGGCTATTTTGCAAAAGAATATGGGAGTATTTTTTAAATTCTAGATTTGAACACAATTTTCCACTATTTTTAGTCTCAATTACTCTTTATATTACGTCATTATGTTTATAATGTTTTAAAATCCTTCCACCAAAGAAATTTCATTCTTTTTAAATAAACACAATAATGTTACAGTTTCAGGAACTTTAGTATCCTGTCGGTATCTACACAAATTAAATTTTATATCATATTTTGTTTACATATAACGTACATTGCTTTTATAACATGATTATTCTAAACTTTGAAACAGGATCAAACATGTTATATTGGGTAGTGTTGATGATTATTAAATTTTGGCTTTTTTTTAAAGTTAACATTGAACCTTTATGAAACATTAAAGTGAAGTAATAAATAACATACTGTTAAATCATCTTGTAGGTGTTTTGGTATTTATCACAATCCAGTTTTATTAAATTTAATTATTATTTAAACCAACAAAGGATAGAATTCAGTGTTAAAAACTGGGCGTTATCAACAATCGAACATTCACAAATATTTCATTCTTCCTTTCAGAAACATTTTTTGCCTATCGATTAATTTTGTCAGTTTAAATTTTCAAAGGCAAATCGAAAACATTTCCTGATTGAAAAGTCTTATCATCAAGAATATCAAAAACTATTATTTTTACAAGTTAAGCTCAAAATGTTAGAGTTATTATATTGTAAAAGACATTTCAGAATCAGGTTAATTATGTGAGCAGTTAACATGTAACAGTTTCTAATCATTCGTGACGTCACATCAGTTTATTTCCTCAAGTCAATAGAATATAAAAATATATAAAACTACAGTATACTTTTACAAACAAACTGTAATTACTCTATTTTGTTTGTCAAAATCTTGATGTTCAGAAATAGACGAGTTAAGTTTGTATAATATCTAGGTGGTGATGTAATCATTGAAATTCCATTCTGTTTATATGTTCCCATGTCGAATAAATGTAAATATTTCAGTCACTCTATTGATTAAGAATTTTTAAACAAGATTCGCTTTTATTGTCAAATTAAATAAACTCGAATTTAACCAGATATTTTGTTTAATGTTATCGAAAGTGAAATCCAACATGATATTGTTATAAGGCTACATTTGACAAGAAAACTAAAAACAATATTTCCATATAATTTTTTTTTATTAATTCAATATTACAACTGAGTATGTACCCATATAGCAATTTACACTTCATACTTTTACACTTGTAAGGGATATGACACAATGGTTATTCACTATCACTATAGTCCATCAGATCTGAAGGCTTGGTCCTCTTCAGTCTTCTCTCCACCCGAGTGACATCCAACAGTCCCTGTATCTCATGGTGCTCATGTTGAATGATGCGTTGTTTATGCTTCCTTGCCTGTTTTTTTATTTCATCACTGACTAGGTCTATCTGCAGGTCCCTATGTAGATTATCGTTCCTGATGTACCAGGGTGCATCCACTATACATCTAAGCACTTTATTTTGAAACACTTGAATGATATTTACATTTGTCTTGCTAGTGCAGCCCCATAGCTGAATTCCGTAGATCCACACTGGTCTTAAGAACTGCTTATAAATCAATAGCTTGTTGTGTATTGACAGTTGTGATTGTCTTCCAAGCAGCCAATACATTTTCCTGAACTTCAAGTTTAGTTCTTGTTTTTTCTTTTTGACATGCTCTTTCCATTTGAGTTTTTCCATGGAAATTTCCATATAATGAAACGTGTATATATATATATATATATATATATATATATATAAATATATATATATATATATATATATTTGCAAGTGAATGGTTATGCTTTCCACAGTTACTGTAGTCCTACCGTGGTGTGGAATTAATTGTGATTTAATGTTCCTTACAATTACCTGCCTAATTAACACGACTAATGTTTCAGTTGGTTTGTTTAACTTCAGACAGTATAGTGTGAGATATTACAATATACCTTTATAAATACACTCTAATACGTTTGTTAAAATACTGAAGTTCATAATCAGACGTATCTCATGTGTTTTATATAATTCCATCATTAATCAATGTCAAAGTTAACAACACACTCAGGATATAAGTGTGACAGTATTATTACCCCCTCCCAATATTCCTCAGATAATTCCTATCTATAACGAATCTAAGAGACTTTAATTTCATGAAAACTAAAATCTTTTCCTATTGTTCTGCTGACAACGTTAAAGTCACCACCTTATAATCATGGATCGGTTAAAAACTTATCTGGAAATTTAATCTGTTACAGTCGATCAGGGAAATTATTTCTGAAACATACCCTCATTAAAAGTAACAATACCGTCTTCGTGCAAACATAAATCTAAGAAATTAAAGGCTTTGTAAAATAAGACTTTTTTAAGACAGAATAAGATGTTATTATACTTTTTTATATTCTTGTAAAACTTTAATAAAACTTGGTGACTGTCATCTTTACACAACAATGGGAACGTTTCAATAAATTGAATACTAGAGTTAATATTAAAACAAAGGAAATTGGTAAACACATATAAAAGAAAATAAAAAATTTATTTTAATTATAGAATTTACGTAAAAAAGTTGGACAACTACGCCTAATTGTAATATAGCAGTTTGCTAGATTAGGTCAAGACCTAAAGTGAAACACCCTCAAAGTTCAGTAATAAGATGTAGTTATAATATTGCACCCCCTCAATACCCCCAGAGAACTGAAGACTTTAAAGATTTAGAAGATTTTAATTTCACTAAAAGTATAAACTCTATCTTAATGTCCTGTCAAACTTTGTGTCAACCTTTTAATCAAGAAATCGTTTCTCAATGGAAGTGAGTAATATTTAAAAAAAAAGAAGATAATATTCAGTCACTTAATTATTAAATTCAGAGCTTTCTTGGTTTAACTTATATTTAACAATTCAATTTAATAAAACTGGATTGCTTTACTTTTACGAGTAAATTTTTTACGAGTACTTTTCTACAAAATTGTTTTTCCCAAGTTTTTGGTAAGTCTAAATGAAGAGGCGTGGTTTTTGTAACTCCCCCTTTAGATAGATCTCTCCTCATTGAATCAAGTTAGATGTATTTTTATAGAAAATTCTGTGTAAACATATTTAGCAGTTTGTTTCCTCAAGTCAATAGAATACAAAAATAAACCGTATAAATATTGGACATACTCTCTCACTTAAGTAAAACACAAAGACATTAATGTAGATTTCATTCCGTTAATAGTCAGATGTTTAAACACTTATCGAAATATATAGTGAGATACAATTCTAGGCAGACTGTGTTAAATCTTTTTCACCCTTTTATAAAGACCATTTTTATTATAACCAAATAAACATATTACATAAACTCAGTTGCAACTTTAACCCTTATTAAATGTTTCACTCGATCTTCCCACCAAACCACAGAGCATAACTTTACAACTAAAACTAAAAAACTTCAATTTTGTTGGAGTGGGTTGAGAATAAGTCAACTTTTAGATTACTTTAATCAATATTTGTTTTCATATTTAACAAATTCCTTGTAAGTCAGTTGTTTCAAGAAAAAGGGATTGATGAATCATATCATTACATACTAACTTTTACTTACTAAAACTTTACTTACATTTTCTGAACGATCTCACCACAGTAAAGTTGTATATCTAGATGATGACGTAATCATTGAAACGTCATCCTGTTGATACGTTCTCATGTCAAGGAAATGTAAACGTTTCAGTTTACTATTGGTTAAAATTCCTCCCACAAAGTCACTGTTTATGATTCTGATTTATTTTCAAAGTCACTGAACTCTTATTTGTCCAGACATTTTGTCGAAAGTGAAAAGCATTCATGATTTTATATTAGACTACATTCGAATAGAAAACTAAAATAAAGTAGTAGTTATTCCCAAGACAATGGTTATGCTTTCTGTTGTTTCTTAGTCCTACCGGGGTGTGGAATTAATTGAGGTTTAATGTTTTTTACAATTACCTACTTAATTAACACGATTAAAACTTTAGTTTGTTTCTTTAACTTCAGACAATTATAACGTTAGATATTACAATATAACTTTAGAAATACACTGTAGTTACTCTAACAAGTTTGTCAAAATCTTGATCTTTAGGATCAAACGTATAAAACAGTATCACGTCTGTCTTAATTAAATCCACCAATAATCAATGTCTAAAGTTAAAAACATCCCCACGAAATAAGTTATCTTAGATATTACACCCTCCCCCAATATTCCTCTGAGAATTCCACTCACTTATCAATCTAAGAGACTCTAATTTCACGAAAAGTAAATTCTTCCATGACGATATTTCTGTTAACAGTAATGTCACCTTTGGTCACGTGATATTAACTTTCTATAACAATTTAATATGTGTAAACTCACCTAACATAGGTTAGTAATAAAACCCAGTTTTCATAATGCCTCACAATACATAATTGAATTTAGTGTTGCACGTTTTACACATTTAGTCTTCATAATGTGTACCTACACAAAGTGGATGCAATAAGATGCATCGTTGCTTATCATTGGTCACTACCCTTCTCATTTTAATTAATCTCCATTTGACACGTCTTGCAAAGACATTAAAATAGTCAAAGGAAATAACCACATCTCTTTGATTGCTTCCGTTACAACCTACTAGGGTTTCTTTCATTCCGTATCACATATTTAAGTTGTTTTCAGAATATAATATATTGCGTTACAATTTCAATCAATTCTCCCTTTTTAGTTTCTTGAGGCCATGATACGTAAAAATCAGTCATATGACGAAGCCCGATTTGTTTTACAACTAATCTATACTTCGTTACTGGAACAATTAGAAGAAAAAAAAGCTTGTTGTCATGTCTTTGGATATTAAATGTATAATCTGACTATATAGGTGCTAATAGAACTCAAATTTTAAAGTGAAAAACACCCTCAAAGTTCAGTAATAAATATTGCACCACCTCAATACCCCCAGAGAACTGAAGATTTTAAGACTCAGAAGACTTTAATTTCACTAAAAGTATAAACTCTATTTTATTGTCCTGTCAAACTTAGAGTCAACCTTTTAATCAAGAAAAGTTTTTCTAATGTTTATTGAAGTTTAAACTGTCAAAATTAATTGATCAGAAAAATCGTTTCTCAATGGAAGTGAGTAATATTAAAAGGAAAAAATTGATAATATTCAGTCATTTAATTATTAAATTCAGAGCTTTGTTGGTTTAACTTATATTTAACCAATCAATTTAATAAATCTTGATTGCATTACTTTTACGAGTAAATTACTAAAATAGTGATAGATCGATTTCTCGATTATTTGTTTCCATTTACTCGCCTACTGCTGGCCATTTTGTTTTTAGTCATAGACATGCACATTTCATAAAATTCAGTTGATTACACTTTGGTCCAAATTTAGTCAATCTTCTTTAAAGGCGTTTATATTTTTGTTTTAATTTTTACGATAATTACCAAACAAATATTTTTGTTATTAGCATGTCAGCAAATACTTTGCTTGACAAGATTTAAATTTTTTGTCTGAGGTAGTCAGTGCATCTTAATGTAAACAAATAAAAACCACTAAGCTTGTACGTGTTTCACATAAAGTGGTTTTCCATTGTGGTTGCTTGGGTTAACCACAACGCCATAGGCGTAACTTAGTTGTGGTTGGTATACAACATGACCTCCCTACTATGCTCTTTATATTAAACTCAGGTGGTTTTAACAAATAAATATAAAATAATAATTTTTTTTGTGGAATATCAAATAGCAATGTATAACAGACGGTAAAATATGTATGTACAGCGCAGAAGACATTCAATTTGTTACTGGCACTGCGCAGAATTAAACATAACCTCAAAATAAGCCAATAATAAATTTAAAACAGCTGATTTGAAAAATTATATGGTAATACATTGAATACAATGTTATACAGACCACTATGGTAATAATATTAGCACCAGTTTCTCGTCGTGTGTTTCAAGTAAGATTATTTTAATTTTTTAATATATACACACATGTAGTTAGTGAATTGTGAAATCCGACTAATTTTTCAAGGCGTCGTAAGCCTTTACCAAGATGAAATCATCTACAGTTTTATATTCAGCCTGATGTTTTAAAACTTATTATAATGAGACCATAGAGCTTCTTAGACTTTTATGACTTTAGACTTCTCTGTCCATCTAGTTGAAACCGTCATCAGTAAAATACAGGTTTGGATTTCAGTTAACAAGATTTCTTCAGAAGATATATAACCACTTTGATAAAAATTGACACCTACTCGTTGCGATGTCACAAAACAATCCGATTTGACGATAAAAATAATCAGCAGAGCTTTAGTAAAACGTTTTATATCTCAAAATAAGATCAGCTAATTTAAGTTTTGGTGAGAGGATAAATATAATAGACCAAACGGGGATGTAGGGATTGATCTTTACAAAACCACCCCTTGCAGAGACAGGCTGTGTCATGTTACAAGGGTATTTATGTTTTAATATAGAATATTCTATAAACGTAGTTTGTTCTTTATTGATGTTCTATAAAAAAGATAATACAGCAATAAGGCTGGCTAACGAAATGCGTATCGTGGCATTATAGTCTTTAATAATGACTCCTAGTTCACATCTACTTGTAAATAATGTTTAAAATAAATTTAACGATAAGAATGTTCAGAAAACCCAAGCTGTTTACTTCTACAAAGCAAATACTGCTTTATTTACTATTTTGATCTATAAATGAAACAAAAATAACAATTGTTATTAATTGTAAAAATTTAGTAAAAATTTATTAAAACTATGTTTAAAATTTTAATTATTTTAATAAATTTTCATAAATATGTCATCCTTCCATTTAGACAAGTTCTCATGATCTGTCCAATTAATTTGTAAGATTTCAATACTCCAAATAGTTTTGAAAAAGCTTCCTTAAAAAAAAAAAATTAAAAAAAGAAAAAAAGTTCGACGTCAAGACTGACAGAAAGACAGAAAGACAATGTTTTCATTTTGATGAAATAAAATGCTCGTATATTGATTATATAATATTTAAGGAATATTTTGAGGGTTTTAAACAGGAGGGGAACACAAGATAATAATAATATCTTATTCCAGATGCTTACTTTGAAGGTGTTTTTAACTTTAAACATTTATTAATTTTAGAAGATATAAGAGAGGGGAAATTCTTTGGATAATATGAAATAATGTTTTGTTATAAAACCCAGAAATAAAACTTTGCACATATATTGTTAAATTTATCCTACACACGTCTACATAAAAAAAAAATCTAGGAATAACTTGAAAGGTGACAGAAAAACGAAACAGTGATGTTGGCACCTGTATCTCCAAACCATCACAAAAGATTAAAATTTTATTTCATTGAAAAATAATCGTTAACGTGGCAATACGTGGGATTTTAGGTTTTCTTTGTTACTTACATTCAGTTTGTGTCCTTCCTTTTCCTTGTCCTGCTATTACATTAAATCTTTTTTTTTATTTCTGAAGTTTAATATTGTACTTCAATTCTCCCAAGCTTTAGATTTATTTCAGTAATTCCGAAGGAATAAAGTCAGTTGGAAATAAATCTGAAAGCCAAAGGCGGTACTGACTTCTTTTCGCGGAAATAATATGTTTGAAGTAGGAAACTATCGGTGGTTGCTTAGCAACGAGCAAATTATAACACGACAGTGATCTTTGTGCTTATGACTTATTAATTGAATTACTTTTGTATTTTTTTTTTTAAATGAAGCAACTTCTATTCTGAAAGTTAAGAATTATAGATTGAAAGTAAATTTATTTTTAACATGTCACAACACTTTTCAATAAAATTTTGTCTCTGACTGATCTCCATAAGTTAAGTGTTTAGTCAACTTATTATTCTTGTTTCTAGTCTAATTGCTAACTCGATTTCACCAAACAAAGCGTTTTAGTTATTTGTTATATCCTATAAGAATACATTCTATGAGCGAGATCTATCTGAGAAGGGGGTGATTCCCATTGGATTTGAAAGACCAATCCGGCTCTTTGTCTTCATTTAGCCTTCCCTCGTAGTTAGACAACTATTGATTTGCTTGGGCAAAGTTAAGTCTTAAACTTTTCTATTACAATGCGTTTTTTTTGTAATTAAATGTATGTTGTGTGTGATATTCTGTTGGGTTACGTATACTCAAACTGTGTTCTGTTTTGTCGGAGTTGACAGAAATATCAGTATATGAAGATAGTCAAACTACAAAAACAAAAACGTTTCTGAGAAATCTGCGGTTTTGAATAAAGTAAATAAGAATGCAATGATGAAAAACAGTTTTAACCTGATTTTAATAATTAGTTTAATTTTTTTTTTGAATTTTAATTATAATAAATTTGTTCTATAACCTAGGAAATTAAAGTATTCACAGGCACTGCTAATTTTTAACAGTTAATTTGCTTTTAAATTTAGAGCTCTGTCATACTAATACAATAAATTTTCTTTAGATTTTTGTAGATTTATAGGAGGTACGTTGAGCTATTAAAACCTTTATAGATGTTTAATAGAAAAAAGAAAAGATAGATTTAATAGCGTCATCTTAATTGAATCTAAATGAAATATAAGGGTTTGATTGTAGCCAAATATGCCGACACTTTCAGTCTAGTCATTTTTTCCCATTAAATTAAACATCTACTGACATTGAAATTTATCTTGTATAAGTCAAGCTTTGAATAAATACTGAATGTCAAAAAATTCCTTTAAATATTCCGAATTTCGTTAGTGTAATAATTTCAAGTTTCAGCATTTTTCTTAAATAGTTTTATGTAAAGTAAAACGTTTTTTCCTGCACAAAAAATGACCGTAGAAATACAATCTTGTGCCTATAACTAACTAATGACTTTCATGAGAGTGTCTTATATATAAACCTAAAAAATAAATAGATTTAGTGTTACGTATATTTTACTTGTTGTAGAATGTCTGACAAGAAAGTGTACTTGTGTGTGTGTGTCTTGCACTCATGAACTCTGTAATAGTGTATCGACTTAGTTGTTGGGGCGCCACTTAATTTTACACTCTCAAACCATTGGCTATTTTTTAAAAGAATATGGGAGTATTTTAAAAAATCTAGATTTAAACACAATTTCCCACTATGTATAGGCTCAATTACCTTTTATATTACGTCATATTTACGTTTATAAAGTTTTAAAATCCTTCCACCAAAGAAATTTCGTTCGTTTTAAATAAACACAATAATGTTACAGTTTCAGGAACTTAAGTATCCTGTCGGTACCTAGACAAATTAAATTTTATACCACATTTTGTTTACGTATAACGTAAATTGCTTTTATAACATGATTATTCTAAACTTTGAAGCAGGAACAAGCATGTCCCTGGGGGGTAGTGTTGAGGATTATTAAATTTTGGCTTTTTTGAAAGTTAACATTGAACCTATTTTGAAACATTAAAGTGAAGTAATAAATAAAATACTGGTCAATCATCTTGTAGGTGTTTAGCTATTTTAAATCCACCTTGTGTTTAGGTATTTATAACAATCCAGTTTTATTAAATTTAATTATTATTTAAACCAACAAAGGATAGAATTCAGTGTTAAAAACTGGGCGTTATCAACAATAGAACATTCACAAATATTTCATTCTTCCTTTCAGAAACATTTTTCTTAATCGATTAATTTTGTCAGTTAAAATTTTCAAAGGCGTTTCGAAAACCTTTCCTGATTGAAAAGTCTATCATCAAGAATATCAAAAATTATTATTTTTACAAGTTAAGCTATTTACCGAACTATCCTTTTTAGGGATTGTATGTTGTTCGATCTCTCACATTGGGTTCCAAGAGACTACTATAATTTTCACCTTGTTTTTATTTATGAAAATAGTTCTCACATATATATATATATATATATATATCGTTTTATATATATTTGTATTCTTTCACATTCCATATATAAGAGGAGGGAAAACACTACTTTTGTTCCATATTGGATTTTAATCACATAAAAATATAAAAAATAACTTTAAATTACTTCCTTAAAAATAACTCGCCACAGAAATTTAAATATATTATAGAGTGTCAAATATTAATTTTTTATGAAATAAAACATCTCTCTTAACTTTGATCACTGATATTATTGTTCTTATAACAAAAAATGATTTCTTAAAAATTACGTCTCTATGAAATAAACCAACGTTTATTATATCACAAAGTTTTCGATTTCAATGATATCAGTTGTATACTAAAAAGCTTTGACGTTTGGTTTAATAAGAGTCGAGTTTTAGTTATAATATATACAAATAATATACAAACATTTGGCACAGATATTTTGTAAAATATAATTTTATAAGTTGATTAACTGCAATACATACCACTGTAAAAAGGTTCCACTCCACAACCACAAGGTAGCCAAAGGGGTGGTCCAGAAACTACAAGAATGAAATATAACCCTACTATATTAAATTTAGTAGTAGATTTTAGCGGAAACAATCAAAGAGATCTGAGTTATTCACTTAGACCTTGCTCTACCGTCTTTCCAAATGTCAAAAGTAGATTTATCAAAATGAGAAATGTAGGGAACAAGATTGTGTTGCTTGACGTTGCTTCTCGATGTATCCTGTCTGTGTAGGTCTACATAAATTTCTGTAAAGCTCAACCTATTCAGATAAAACTTTGTATATTGTATTCCGTATGTTCCAACAGTAGGACAGAATAATATAATCAAAACATTGCTCAGTTGTTAAGCACCCCCTAATGGTTAAACTCGTTGATGATTAATATAGTCCTAACAAGAAAATCGACTACTGGTCAGTTTGGGCAGACACTTTTATCATTATAGGACAACATTATGGAAACGGTTTTCGATTAGTTTCATTTTCAGCTAATTATTCTTATAGAGATGGCTGTTTTATCACCCTTTTCTGTTAACTCATTTTGAAATGGCGTCCAGAATCATTCAGTGTGAAAAACAAATATTGAAATTTACATTTACAATAATTATATTTTCTGTTATATATTGTTAAATGATAACCCGTAGAGAAGTATCATAAATTTAATATTTATTTACACAACATTCTAGACATAGAGACCACAGTAGAAAAGCCATGCTGTGAAACAACTAAGCTTTACCTGTGTGGTGTGTGGTTACCCTTTACAGCCACAACTAAGCCTCGCTTGTGTGGTGTGTGGTTAACCCATGTTACTACTTTATGTAAAGTCTGTATTGTTTATTGTAGAGGAAATAATTTATAATTATTAAATGGTACATAAACATCGCAATAACGTTTTCAGATAAAATACAGTTATTCTTTGCCATCTCAATAAAACTGTCATGAAATGAAAATAAAATTTAATAGTCTTTGCAGAAAGTCAAATATTTTTAATTGACCGAAGCACCATCTCTCAATCTTTTATAAAAGGTAAATAACTGCGAGAGTAAATTGAACTAAAATTAAATAATTGAGTAAGTAACCGTTAAAAAAAAATCTAATGGTGAATTTAACACAATCCAGTTGTATTAAATTTTATTATTAGTTAAAAGGATGGAATTTAATGTTAAAAACTGGGCGTTATCAACAATCGAACATTCACAAATATTTCATTCTTCCTTTCAGAAACACTTTTTCTTAATCGATTAATTTTGTCCGTTTAAATTTTCAGAGGCGTTTCGAAAACCTTTCCTGACTGAAAAGTCTATCATCAAGATTAACAGAAATACATTAAAAAAGAGATTCTTTCTTTTTGAAGTTATAGTGTTTAGATTGATTAGAGAGACAAATTCTTTTCGTGTTGTTTGGAGGGGTGGATGAAACATTTAAATTAAATGTTATTTCCGATGATTACTTTGAAGGTGTTTTTAACTTTATACTTTGATTATTGATAAAATTACTTAAGAGACGAGATGCAGTTAATAATATGAAATCTATGAGTTTACAAATAGTCTAATCTTAAATATTTCGATTCCGTTAAAACCTTATTAAACCAACTACAGTGTATTTCTAAAGGTACGGTACATTGCAGTTTATCATTTCTATATTATTACAGAAGCAGTCTGAAGCTGTAGTATTGTTGTATCAATGCGAAATGTATCAATGTATGTACAGTTTAATCAAATACAGAGTCAGATTCTGTCAAAATCTGTTAGACTAACTGCACAGTATTTATAAAGGTACCGTATTGCAGTTTCTCATTAAATATAGTTAATTACCTTAGAGGTTGTCCTCTGTCCGTATTATAGTTATGGCTACAGCGCTGTTTCGCCGAACACTGTCGGCTTCGTCAGAGTCGCACTAACACATAAACACGTTACACAACACAACACTAACACATATAAAGTGTTATTACATGTTATTTCTGATGATTACTTTGAAGGTGTTTTTGTAAAGTTGTTTTACTTTGAAGGTGCAGTAAACACGGGCCTGACGAAGCCGACAGTGTTCGGCGAAACAGCGCTGTAGCCATTACTATAATACGGACTGAGGACAACCTCTAAGGTAATTAACTATATTATATATTAAACAGTCCAAGGCAACACATTATACTTTATACAATTTTTCATTCAATACTATTTTATTATGAAGCTTTAGTCTTGTTAATTTAAGCAGCTAATTGTAGAGAAATTAAAGCCCAATTAATTCCACCTCGCAGTAGGCTTATTTTAACATCTTTGTCTCTAAACATTGTTAGGAATAACTGTTTAAGTTCTCTAGTCACGTGATACCTAATGAGACATCTTTTACACTTTAGATTAAAATAAGACAAAATATTGTGATACATTAATTCCACCCTCCCCCACTAACTTGAACTTGTTACACCAGCCACTGCTATTTTAAGATGTCTCTCAGATGTGGCTATGAAATATCCACACCCTTTCATCTTTTGAAAATCGATGGTAAAATCATGAACTTTGTTGACATTTGGTAAAACGTCATGAATTTTGTAATAAATGAGATATCTAAAAGAAATTTCAATTTAAACAACTCAAAGGAATAAACAACTGTCACGAGATACAGTTTTTATAAAAAAGTTTATGTAAGAACATTTTGTTACAATAAAATGCAATATTATTAGAGATGTTTCCTTAAGGATTTTGTTTGGCGTTCTTACGTAGTGTAAATGCTGAAATTGAAATCATTTTTAGATACTTTGTAAAAAGCGATCTAAAGGAGAAAAAAGGACACTATCTCTGTTTAATAGATACATCAATAAAGCACACAAAAGTAGGCTCCCTGTCCAAGACTATATTTACAATAACATCCTATATTTATTATTATCTTTTATTCATTTTGTATTTCTGAAAAGAAAAATATCGTAGGCAATTACTTAGACGCCTTTAAAGATAAGGGTGTAGGGTGGACAGCGATTGATCATTCCAAAACCACCCTTTGCGAAGATAGGGTGAGTCATACAAGCTTAGTTATGAATATATACCAAAATTTGAGTAAATACAATTTTCTTTATCTTGACTGTATAAAGAGTGCAATTGCCTACAGAATGTGGTACTTTACTTTTTATAATTAAACACAACTTGATGTGTTCACCAGCATTTCTAAGGTCTTCAAAGGATTTTGATGCTTTATAACAAATACTATTAAAACTCAAATTTTTATTGAAAACGTTATTGTAAAACGTTAATTTGTTAAAAATGTATTAATACGATATTCTAATTTTAACAGCTGTATAACCTATATTTAAAAAAAAAATACGAAATTTGTTTTATGAGTTTGATTAAAGTAAATTTTATAAAGGAAGGAGTAAGAATTAAACAATAGC
Organism: Aphrophora alni; assembly: GCA_963513935.1. Lineage (NCBI taxonomy): Eukaryota > Metazoa > Arthropoda > Insecta > Hemiptera > Aphrophoridae > Aphrophora > Aphrophora alni. The sequence continues at coordinate 39,642,988 of OY740778.1, forward strand.
CACAGTGTTTTTATTATGTAAATTCACTACAAACTAAAGACTGTATATAACGACATTCTACGAAATCATTAAATCGTTCGTTTTGTTTAACGAGACGTTACTGGCAGTCAAATTATTTGTTACTTTGTAAAATTAAATTGCTTCTTGTTAGAGCTGAAGATGTAAATAACAATGACTCGTATTCTAAACAATAACCTGTAGAGATTTGTCGGTTTTTATCTTGCAATTTATTGTTATTTTATTTATTTACAGATTAATTGGGTTAATTATATTAAATTTAATGATATTTAAAGTGAAAAATTACAATAAAAATACATACGTAATGGCTGAAAGTTGAGTAAAAATATAAATTTTAGTACCGTTTGTAACGAGGTAATCAATTTGATAACTCAAATAACGCACCAAAAAGCAGAGTTAAGTGAAAAGTGTACGAGTATTGCTGTTGAGTGACTAAGATCGCTCAGTTGGTGAAGCTTTGGCTCGTAAAGCCAAAGTCACTGGGTTCAATTCCCACTCTAGGTCGTATATTTTTCTCTTAAAATATTATTTAATTAATTAGTTCTTAATTAATCGTAATTATAACAAGAGACTGTGGGTATTTAATAACAAGAACATACATTTTAATCTGATTTTCTAATTTTTAAAACTATTACAGGAAAAGTTATAAATAAACATAGAAAGTTATATTTTACAGTAATAATAAATTACATTGTTTTCCATTTTATTCCCTTATGACCAGCCGATATGAATTACTTTCTTACCTTTTTTGACGCATGTAGACCCTGGCCTGTTATATACGTTAAACAGGTAAATACATAAATGTAATAATTCCTACAAAATAATGTTTCAACAACAACAAAACCATCTTCAGTGTTGCATTAA